>CCAG010019007.1:0-51783 GCA_001077435.1 Glossina morsitans morsitans | reverse complement strand
GTCATGAAACATTTTTACGCAAAGTGAACTCATTCAACAGGAAACACTTTGCCTTTTAAACACAACTTTTATGTAGCAGTGTTCTGCATTGCCAACAACAACAGCAATAAAAACAACAACAAATTTTTGTGTTTTGCCAAAGAGGTCGTTAAGAACATGGCTACTTTTGTTTGGTTCGCTGCTGCTACTGCTGCAGCTCTTCTTTGCTCCATATACATTAGGTAACGTGTTACACGCTTCGTAGGGCTTTCAAGTACATTTACAGCTAAAACTTTTACAAAGACACACAGCATATATAGCTAATGTATAACTTCACTTAAGGGAATGGAAAAGTATTGAGTAGGGATTTTTTTTTATTTTTATATTTCTTCATTCCTTTATTTTCAAATTGATATTAATGTTCCCCCACTTCTTGATGATGGCAGCTCAAAAAATTCAAGTGTTTTGTTTAAATATAATGAGGTTAAAATGAGTTAAACAGGTTTCAGTTTTGTTCCGTACTTTAAAACATTTCTACTAAGTGCTTTCAAATGGAAATTCTACACTAAATCTTTAATTAATTCGAACCATGTTTCGCATTGAAAGAACGAGGAAAATGAGAAACTTAATTTTCAGCCTAAAACAAGGCAACGTTTCTTAAATAAATTTCATCCTAAAAGCATGCAATGGTTTTTGTCATATATATAGGTTAAATAATCGTTTTTTTTTTTTCAAATAAGAAATTTACAAATCACTCGGAAAATATTTCCTACACATGTAACACGACGGTGGCCAGAAACTTAGGAAATTTAAACACATATTCTAAATAAGATTAAAATTGTATTGGGATGACGACCGTCGAAAGAATTGAGATAAAAAGGAGAACAATATGCACATACGTTCTCTGTTGTAAAACAGATTTGAAACAATATCGTCTCTAATGAAAAGCCCCAATTCAGAATAGTTATTTTTACAACAATAGATTTATCCAACCAATCGTCTGCCATGTTCGCAATTGTTTTATTTGTTCAAAAAATGTACTTTCGAGATTTCCCCACAAGACGCAAAAAACCACTTTCTTACTCCTCTTATTTTAATTTTTATACACACATATGCATTATGTCAAAATGTCTGCAACATGCCGATAAAACCTTCACAAATTCTCTAAAGCGTATATATTCTTGATTAGTATCGAAATCTTAATCGATCTAACCATGTTCGTCCATAATGTGTATCGTATATATTCTACTGGAAAGATATCAACTTTAAATTTCGCATAAACGGTATCGCGTAATAAAAATAGGAGTGCGCCACGCCTATTGCACAATATAAAACGAAAACAGCATAATTATTTAAACGCGAAAATAATTGGCTTTTTTACTCATTACTCATAAGTTTAAACATAAAGTTGAGCCATAAATATTTTCGCATACATCTCCGAATCGAAATTATTGATTTCTTTTTATTTTTCCTTTTCCTTTCTTTTGAGAAAAAGCTGTAGATATACAATATTTGGGTTCAGCTGAATATAATTTACGTACTCGTTGAAGGCAAACCAAAACAACGCAGGTCTGAAAATGAATTCAAGCTTTTATAAGGGCGATAAGGCGTTAGCAAGACATCATTTATTCCTTCCCTAGACTCTTTTCGTTTATTTCTCCACTAGGTCCACTAAATTACGTTTGCCATAAGACAGCAAAGCACAGGTCACAGTAAAAACTATACATTATGCTTCCTTCTCAGGGAAAGCAACGGAACCGAATTAGTCATTTACGCTGCTCGATATATCCCTTAATACAATAATGAGCTTTGTTTAGAAGAATACAACTTCGCCGATCGAAGATTCCACGAAAAACTACCAAAACCATTTAAATAAAACAAATAAGAAATCAAAATAAAAATCGATGTATAAATAAAATGGACTGTTCGGATATCTATAAAAATATAGATTCAAATGATGTACTAATGTGTCCAAAAAGTAAGACCAATTTCATTTTTTTTTTTTTTTTTTTTTTAAATCTATTTATTATTCCAAATCTATTTCGTCGCCTTCAAAGCGATCCTCAAACTCACATAATAGTGCTTATTAACAGTTTGGCAGAAGGCAGAAGGACTTCATAGTGCACAACACCACGATAATTGAAGTAAAACTGCATAAAATCATCTCGATTTTTCAGGAATGCGTAGATGTGTGCATAGATCCAAATCTCATCTCTCAGCACAATTCTTTTTCCATGATATCCTGATAAATAGAAATTAGTTTTTTTCACAGAGATTGTGAAAATCGGAAGTAATATTTTTTTCTATCGTACAAAATCAAGCGGAGATGAAATGACACTAATGACGTTTATGATGTCAAATTTGACATAGATGTCTGTCCCAATGCAATGTAATTAGATAAAAAATATTTTCGATATTCGAATATTGGTCTTACGTTTTGGTTACAACATTACACTTATTAATTACCACTTGATTGATACGGCGCAACGATACCCAGCCCTAGGATAGAAAGCATCAAGCAATTCGCAACAAAATTGTGAGAAGAAAGCGTCTAGAGGTAAACTCGATTAACTTGCTACATTTGCCATCGTGAACCACTTGAATTTGAAAGAAACTCTATTATTAGAGACACTTATTAGATATGCTTTGAGATGAATGTAAAATTACGCGAACACTGCTGCCTTCTGAAAGTATTTTTTCCCATCAATTGCATTAATTGAAATCTCGTTCCGTTCACCTTGTCTAATATCAAATGTTTCAAATGTGATTAACAAAGAAAGAGAGACATTGGAAAGAGAGTGATGTAAAATGTAAGTTCTTCTATGTAATGATTGTTTTAATTTAAAAATGATTACAAGAGAGAAGAGACGGGCTTTACATACATACAATGTAAACATCAAATGTGTGTTGTTGAGCTTAAAAATGTCAGCAATCACTTATGCCGCAATTCAATCATGATAGAAAATGAATTTGTGATGAAGAAGACGTACGTAATGCTGCATCCCTGCATATATAAATAAGTTTTTATATTCTTTGCATTTTGATTGTTCGTATTTATACATACATCAACATTGCATCAACGTACATCATTCATATCGTGCATTTGTCATTAATTATTCAGAATCATGCTGACAGTTATAACACTATATGGAAATGCAAAAGCAACAAGAACACACAATACAATAAAACCGAATGTACTTTTAGTGCTCATAATAGTACACAAAAATGTGTCAACAACAACTGTTGCTCTAATTTTAAATTTAATGAAAAATCTTATCAAACTAAACGGAATATGTACGATGCAAAGCAGAAAAACAATAGACAGAATGTCTAAAATTAACGCCACGTTTACTGTCAGTTTTTGGAAAGAGAGTCGTTTACTAAACTCATGCACACATGCACATATACACATATACATATACGCATGCATACATATGTATTTATATATTAAGAGCATTTCTCTGTCTCTATCTACCACTATTTAGAATTCAATTAAGAATTTTTGCCCTTCTCCTACGTACATTAACCAGTGACTTTTTTAAAATATCCATTCAATGCATGTTTACACCGCCTTAAGGATCACTTAAAAAATACCAGAATTAACATAAATAATATAACTGAATATATTTTTCTTATAGGGTAGCGTGTCCCAAAAATTTTTCACATTTAGTACGCGAAGACACTAGTTTTAGACGATTTCTGTCGAGAGTTTCAAGCTGGACATTATACGAAAAATAAAATTGTCCGATTCAATCCGCCCGTTTCTATAACGCTTAAGGTCCTTAAAGCAAAACACATTAATTTACCAAATTTCCACAAAATATTGTCAAAAATATTGCCCTGCAAATTAAACACAAAAACGTAATATAAGACATGCACAGCAATCGGACGGACGGACGGACGGACGGACGGACGGACAGACAAACAAACTAGCTTGAATCGACTCAGAAAATATATCGAATTGATTGCCATAATGAAAAATGAGTCTAGCTTAAGTCCTTCCGGATGTTATATAAAGCCGCACAAGTTTAACATACCACCTACCTACACTGCTATAGTATATAAAAATGAATACTTTGTACATACAAGGAGGCAAAAATTTCAAAAGATGTTCAAGATTGTACATTGAACTTGTGCGAAGGCGAAGTAAAACTTTTGATATTCTGTGATGAAAATTGGTTCAGAATAGTAGTAATTTGACATTAAATTTGGACTACGAAAGTCTATTTTTCCCTTTTCATCTAGTGGGAGGGTACTCAAGGACAGTAAGCCTCCATACGGTCTACAAAGTCTAATTTTTAGTACTTTAAGGAGGACATAGATAAATATTAATAATTAAAAAAAAGGGTCATTTTACTAATTTCGAATCACGTTAGTCCATATATCGGTCGCTCTTCTATGTAAGGGCTCCCATGAGAACTATGCCTTTACTTGGAAACAAACTATAATTTTTCGTATATTATCACGAAGATAAATGAATAATTGCATTAGGCAAAGTGATGTGAGTTATTTAATTGCCAACCTTGCCCGGCTATAATGTTTTTACCTTGCTATATTCCGCACAACTTGTGATATAAGGCCGTATTGAGTTTGTGCGGATGTTCAGAACCACTTTCTGAATCGATCTAGGCTTGTCTGTCCATCTCTCCGGCTATCTATCTGTCTGTAAAAACCGCACTTTTTGAAATATTTTGATGAAATTGGGTACACCATCATGTTTTGGCCTAAGGACGAACGCTATTGAAATTGGTTCGATCAGCTCCCACATGAAGCCTTATTTTGAAAGATCGTTATATGAATAAATGTATTAAACGAAGTATTGTAGGGTGTTTAATCACGGACTGCGTCCTTTTGTATTGTTGTAGTAGTCACTTGTTTTTAATCAATGATACTTTATTTGCGAACACGATTATTCCTTTACCCAATTTATCAAACTTTTGCATTTCATCGTAGTCTCTTTGAAAATGCTTCGAAAAATACTCCCTGAGCTAAACATTTCCCTTTAATTACTCATACATTTTTATTCATCATTAATAATAATGTCTATTTAATACTCTACGATAATAAGAATTTTTCTCGATAGTTTTGTATGCGTGTTTTTTTTTTTTTTTTTGAAAAAGTTGCTTCGGAAAAAACCTTTTATTGAGTTTGTATTGACGCGAAGTTTTCATAGTTTGGAAATTTTCTATATAGTTGAACATTGAAATCGACTGCTGCAGCTTTCGGGTGTAACTACAAGTTTTAACTTGTATGCATAGATAAATTCAATATTGAATATTTTTTTCTTGACTTTTTCGGGAAAAATATCAACGAAATTTTTTCTTAATTAACTTAGCAGTTCATTGGTAGTAAAAGTCATTCATGCCTGGAAAAGAAAACTATTTCATTTCAATTAGTATTTATCTTTTTTTATATCATTTCGTGGTGAGCAGTAGACTGTCTAGAATTAGAAAGGCACCCTGAACATCAGAAACCGTCTCGGAAGAGTAAATATATTTTTAGAGAATCGAATCACTTTTATGGATAGAAATTATAAATGTCGACTTATAATAACTACATCCACAAGTAAAGAAGAAAAGATTAATCACGAATTTTGAAAATAATCGTGTACTCGCCCTCCCTCTCTCTTTCTTTCTCATACGGGGGAAAGATTTTAGAATGCTTTTAGAAAATATTAGAAAGAATGATGCTCAAGACTATTTGACGGAGCCAAGCACGAAAAGTGTAACCGTATTGTTGTTAAAATGAAAAAATATTACAACCAAGTTTTTGTTTTTTAAGTAATAAACATTTTAAAAACTTTTCCTTGCCTTACTCAGAGCTCACTATCATAATTTGCATACTTAATTGCACGGAAAACTTTGTTAGTCACCAGCATTGCCATTAGAGAATATTGTCTCATGAAATATTGTGTGTATATAAAATTGCTTGTAATTGTGTTGCTTCGCTTTCATATTTCGTATTTTTTTTTTTTTTGTTTTGTTAATTTTATTTTTATTTTTTTTTTAATTTTAATTATTTCATTTCATCCGAGTATTATTTTTATAAAATATTCACAAATCCAAGACGCTGCCAATAATTTGTAACAAGCCACCGGTACTACGTATTACATCCTTTAATAAAGGGACAATTTTTTCCAATAACTCTACCAACAGCACTAGAAGTTGATGTAAAGCAGGCAATGTTTTCATCAGATCCCGAACAGGCTTAATAAGATCCAAGGGCAAAAGATCAGTTATAGGTCTTAAATCCAATAGAGCGGTGGTTGAATTTTTTTGTGCTTTTACTCCCCGCCCACGATTTAGAATTACAAAGGCCAACTGTAACGTTAAATATAGGGCAAGATATATAAACAATGCAAATGAAATCAAGATTAAAAATCGTTTTTTTTTTTTTTTCTTTCGCGAACTTACATTCAATGCCAATGTTGTTATAACACGTAATGAAATGTATTTTAAATTTTTATACGACATTTTCCTGTTAAAGGCTGGAATAGCTTAAAAACACTAAAAATTCACTCAAACGTTCTGTGGATATCAGCTTGTAATGTTCTTTTTTTTTTTTATAGAAATTTTAATAGTTCACAGTTTTTATTATTTTCATTTATACACGTTTTCTATTTTCTGTTGAAAAAAAGGAAAAAAAAATGTCCGATTTGAAGAAAGAATCGTGATTTTTTAATTTAACTTCTTTTCATTTATTTACTTACTTTTGTTTTAAACCAATATTCTTTCGCAAATAAAAGCGAAAAGTAAATGCAGTTAATTAATTTCATTATATGTACCGTTGACATAACACTTTAAAAAATTTTTGGGAAAAAATTCTTTACATATTAAATTTTATTTAATGCAATTTTTTTTTTTTTGTGCATTCTCTCTATTCCGTTGTGAAGGAGAGATGAGATGAAAAAAACTCGCAACTTAGATTTAAGTTACCTACCACCGCTCTGCGTGCAACAAAATCTCAGGAAATATTCTCTTTGAAATGAACTTTTCATCTGTCGTTTTATGGGAAATTTTTAAATTCCTTTAGGACATGTTTTGCTTGAATGTCAAATAATTTTCGGCTTCAGTTCGTACGTAAAGCGATATTTCGTGCTTCAATTTCAAGATCACAAAGACTTTGTTTGCAGTTTGATCTGTGTTCACTAATTGAAGAATATAGTTAGGTCATAAAAATTGGACCGAAACGAGGTCAACCGGATACGCATACAAACTTTTATGAATGTCAGAAAATTCTAGCCGCAAGGGAAACTAACTAATAATGAAAAATTTGTTATAAAAATAAGCTCGTCTTTGGAGACATAGTCGAATTTGATAGCGCCTACCATACGTCGTCAATGTTCACGATTTTGCTAATCGCTGCAACCGGTGCAATAGTAATGAGTTGCTCATACGCTCATCGTGCTATCCTATGATAAGCGCACTTCCTTCGCATCAGCGTTTGTCTTTGGATAGTCAAAGTTTCCGTCGTTGCATTATATCGAGATGCTCGTTTCAACTGAACAATGCTTACACGAAAACAAAAAGGTGATTTTAACTTTGGGTAATTATTAAACTAAAAACGCCATACATTAATAATCCGCTTTGATAAGGTGTTGTTTACAAAAACCTTTTCGTGGTATGATATAATTGAAGTTTGGATTACATAAACATTCTTGGATCACGATTTGTTCTCGTTCGTTATCGTTCAATCATAACAGTTTTTATTAATGTTTTCAAATTATTCGCTACTAATGTGGATGGAAATGTGTATAAATACGAAAATTTCTTAAGCTTATGACATAATTTTCAGTAAAAGGTCTTTCAAGCAACAAGTCGGGGAAAGTTAAGCAAAGAAAAAAATGTTCTTCAAAAATTTAACTTTTCTCTCATTATTTGTGATTTGCATTTTCGCTTTGTCTGTGAGTTCAATTTGTGTTAAAAAAAATTCTCAAAATGAAAAATATTCACAGCTAACTAATTATTATTATTTTGCTTTTTTTCTATTTCATTTTTCCGCCTTTAGGTCAACGAAGCTCAAGGAACCGCCTTGGTGCGCATTAACTCCAGCGAAACCCTTCTTCTTTGGAAATCGTTTAAAGAAATGCTTCCCAATGAGATTGCCATCGCTATCGATAATCTTATGGAAAGCATTAAACACACATTACCACCACAAGTGATCTCCGCCATGAAAAGCGTTATTGAGGGTATCTTCCTCATTATTAAGGAACTTTCCCCCGTTTTTTATCAGTCCATTACAAGTATTATGGAAAATATACGCATCATTAACGAGACCATGCTACCTAAGATAATGACTGTTGTTGCTAAATACTTGCAAGGCGAACAAGAAATCAGTACCGTTTTGAAACATCTTTCGATGCTGTTACGTCAATTGGTGCCTTTCATTGAGAATCTTGTTTCTCGTCTTGCTGTCACCGTCTCATAAAGCTTAAGAAAATTAAATTAAAATTTTAAACCTAACATTACTATTTTCCTTTCTTCTTCATAATCAAACGTAATGCATAGCTGAAGAATATCAATATAATTAAAATTATTTTATACATATGATTGTCGAATAAAAAGATAATCAAACAAATTAAGCGAATTTTCATATTACGAATTAGGTGACTTCCCTTGACAAAATAGCCAATGGCTTTATGCAATAATTTTTAGTTTTTGCTAATTGTTTACCTCAATTTTGTTTCGCTCTCTTGCTAAGCGAACTAAACAGTTTCCCTTGGATAGTCTTGTTCTACCTAAATCAAGATGAACACGCGTGATCGTCTCTTTTCACTTTACAGGTGCATTGATCTATGCTAACCTATGTTTTATCATACACTGTTTCACTTAAACTCATTAGGATCATTTTCTATCTTCATCAACAGTTTTCAGCCGCAGTAGCAGCATGCTCCTTACTTTCACACAATCAAATTTATGAAGATTGCTTCATCATGCTTATCGATTTGGTAAATCTACCTACTGCCTACATCATCTATTGAATATGTTGCACGAAATTGTTTTGTTATATGGTATATATAAATAAATATCTGAGAATCGAGGCAAAAATGTCTGCTGAGGTGCATGCAATAATACAAATTTGAAACAACAATTGTTTAAAGAATTTACCATAAGAGTTAAATTTTAGTTTACTTGAGACAAGGATTTTGCAGATTGAAAACATTTTTTCCTTTTCCGACAAAGCAATCAAGTTTCCTTAGGAATGCAAATCTAAGAAAAATTCATTACAAAACCTTAATACTTATTACATGATTGGTTTGGAAGGTCATCACATATAAATGGCTCTGTGGCAAATAAGAAAGCATCAAGCTTTCCCGCATTTTTACGCATATTATGAATTAATTACATCCTTACAAAGAATACGTTAAACAACTGAAACAACTTTGATAGAAATTTTATGCACAACACAGAGGCGAAGGAATGCATTTCGCCCGTTTTCTATTCTATATAATATTTCCCCCACACCTACTAAGCAAGTGCTTCTAGTTCTATATTATTGATAGCGCAATAAATGTATAGAAGACTTGGCTTTCAGTCGAACATTTTATTAACTTCTCTAGATTGAAAATTGTACAATCACTTCTTGACTACAATCAAATCTTATTTGAAAACTTCTTTTATCTAATACTTTGAACGTTCCCTTAGTAAATGCGGATCCCCTCTAGCGTTTATTAACGATATTTTTGGTTTACATGCCTCGCCCTAGAAAGTGTAATGGCACTTATGGAACTAAAACTTACTTATGACTTACACAATTCGTTTTAATATCTCTGCGTATGTCGCGGTATCGCTGCTTTCTTGTCGAAGCAATTTAATCCATTCAAAAATTATTGCGACTGTTTGCATGTTTGTGACCAACGTCGTGTCGTTATCACCACCGTATGAACACAAATTATTACTTTCGCTTGAAAGCCATGTCTTTTACCTTTAAGTTCTGCCAGGAATCCGATAAATTATCGCTTGTATGAAATGAATACCACGAATAAATGAATTGCTTCTTCAATGAGGTTTAATCGAAGCTCTTAACCTTCCAGAATAGGTGGGATGGTTGATTATTTGAAATTTCGGGCTCTTCCGCAAGCGCATTGAAACGATCATGGGAAGTTCCACACCATGTCCTACTTGGATACAATATGCTAATATACGCTTTCAGAAAATGTTTATAATCATTTCAACGCATTTACAAACACAGATACATTTGTCCCCCTTCATCAAGGCGAACATTGTATAGGTATGAGGCTGAGAGTGAGTCGGACATTATCAGTGCCTTTGTCAGGAAACTAAAAGTTTGGAGTGAAGTTTTTCATGTTCTTGATGATGAGCTCGGCTACACATTCCTACACATTCCTTCTTCTAAGTTCATAAATGCGACTCTGTCCTTGATTGAGGCAACAAAAGCATCACCGTTTTCGAATGAAAATGAAAATAATGGATTACCCAATAAAAATTTTGTTGTAATAAGAGGTGCACGGATAATAATGTTCGCCGATTCCTTAGTTAAATGGAAAAGGTGTCATACAAAAAATACTAGGAGTTACTTTGTGCAATCTGCTGTCCAACATTAGCCATTACTTCTCTCGTCTTTTATGCAGACTATGAATTAGATTTGAAACGAAGAACCGCTCTTTTGAGGCTATCCGCACAAGAACCCATATTTGGGTATCGTCGTACGAGTGAAAGTACCCTTTCAACACACAATAAGTCATTTATTGGATAGCGCGATAATCGGAAAGCGTAATGTAAAGCATTACAGGTTAGAGTTGCAAAAATCTTTTAATCTATAATAGGGGTTCGAATTTTTCCATAGTGAAAACGCACGATCTCACGATCTCATTTCAGACATTGAGGCCAACTCTCGTGCTAACAACAAGCCGTAACACTCTAGGCCCAGATTTTCAATAAGCTAATGGAAACAATTAGTAAAAGAATTGCTTTGTATACCCTGCGCCACTTGTGGTATATGGGTATATTGAGTTTGTTTGAATGTTTTCAACATCCAGAAACTACGGATGGATCGAAGTTTTTTTATTATATCGATCGATTCAGAAGTTGATTGTAAGGTTAAGCTTGTCTGGCCATCTGTCCATCTGGTATTCGTGATTCGCCTACTGGTCGCAACATGTTTCGGCTCAAGGACAAATATTATTGAAAATGCTTCGGATCGAACTACTTTTTCGACCCATTATATATATACATATAACGTCTTGTCTTGAAAAGTCGTGATTTGAATATTTGTGTTAAGCGAAATGGTATAAGCTATTTAATGGTGGGTTGTGGTATAGTGTTTTCACTTGTTTTGATCCAAGTACTTTCCAGACGCAAAGAATACAATTTTTTAAAAAATTTGGACCTACTTCTCTAACTACAAATACGTAAACCAAAGCATTGCCTTTTTTTTATTAAAATTTCCTCCAGTTAAGTTAAGGACCACAGAACTCCTTTAAATTACAGATGACTTCAAAAAATCGCTTTGGTGCTGTTTTTTTCTTTTTATTTACTTAAATAAATGTTTAACAACTAAGCTTACTTATTCTACTACCCTTCCATCCCAAAAAAAAAAAAAAAAAAAAACAACCGCTTTCCCTTAGGCCGTTGCTTCTTAAGCTTTTTCTTTTGTTCTTCTTCAAATGCCATATCACTCACTATTTAGGAGTCTGAGCAATAAAATTAAAGATTTTGATCTTCAAAATCCTACTTTATTTAACATTTTTTTTTTTTTTTTTTTTTGCGCCTTTTCGAATACTAACCGTATTTACGTGATGTCCGAGGTAATCAACTATCCGTAAGCATTGCATACAGAAGAGCAGGTTCGGGTTTACATATATGTATAACATTGTTTTTTTTTTGTTTTTTTGCTCTGGTTAATAGTAAAAGTTAGACCATTTTCTTTTTTTTTATGTTTTTGTATTACTTCTAGGAAAGTCTCGAGGTCTATTACATCGGAACGCAAGTCAAGAAGATAAAGAAATCACGATTTTCATTATTACAAAATCGTTGCGTAGAAAACGTGTCTAAGGTATTAAATAATCTCGAGAAAAATTTCGTATAAATAGTGGGTAACAACGTTGCAAATTCTATTGAGTTCTTGGACGAGTAAAAAATCGAAAATATTTTCAAGAAAAAAAAAAAACACAAATATGTTTAGTAGAAATTTGAAATTCGCTTCTTTGTTGATTGTTGCCGTTGTGGCTGTTAATGTAAGTGTGATGATGATGATGAAGTTGCCAATTAAAAATAACTTTTAAGTTCTCTTACATTGCAAACAGGTTGTTGGTATCGAATTGAAGGGCCATCATGGAGCAACGCATATACCCACTAGTACGTTAATGCCTCCTACCTATCGGCCAGTGCTTAAAGAGGAAGTGGTACTTGCGTTCCGTAATTTAGTTCGTGTCCTTAAAGAAGTTTTACCAGAACCCATTGTAGTCGCGATTAAACATATTTGGCAAGATTTGCGCACCATTAAGGAGGCTTTGCCTTTACCAGTATGCACCTGCTTGAAATTGATTGATGAAAATCTTAAACTCTTATTGCCCAAGTTGTTGAGCTTCGTTGAGGTCTCTACTAAAAGAGAACAACCTATTCAAGAGTTTATGCAAACACTACTTGAACAACTTGTTTTACTTCTACGTCAAATGATTCCATTTGTAGAAGAGATTAATACTCGAATCCTTTCCACTAATTAATTGTAGACTTTTAATATATTGACTAAATAAACATTTTTCATAATTTTACTTTAAGTTATTTATGTTTATTATGGTTTTGCAATTTGAGAACAAAAGTTCCATACTTAGAACATGGATTTTAAATGCACATATTTAAGAGTAAATGCTTATCCGTTTCAATTCTTTTCTACGAAAGTAAGTAAACCTTTGAAAAGAACAAATCGAAAATTTTCAAATTTTTGAGATTTTCCTATCTATATTAACATGTAAAATATGCACAACTTTTCAACAGTCACTTAATATACACTTTGATTATTTTCGATTTATTTCGAAACAATAATTTAGCATAGGAAAATGTTATCAACGCTGTCAAGCTCGTCGAAAAATTTGTATTTGTTAACATATTTCGAAACTCGCGCTCGAAACACTTCGAATAGATTTAAACGATTTAAAAATACTTTGGAATTTTCTAAATAATTTTCGTTATGACGGGTTGCTGTTCCTCTAATCCACAAAATGTCGTGAAATGTCCACCAGGCGATATGGAGATATTAAGGAATACCACACATTGTAAGACGAAAATATTACATTGAAATTGTGAATTAGATATCGGTTAAGGATAATACTTTCCAATTTTGTTAATAGTGAAAACGGGCGAGATATCCTATTTGTATAAACGATTCTGTCTTCTCGGCAAAGATTCACCCAGTTTTCCACCGAAACGACTATTCAAACGACATTTCCTTACCATAGGACATTTAGCTCGGAATCCGATTTTGGCTATTCTCTTGAAGGCAATGTTTAACGAGAAAAAAACTTTAACGTTTGTGAATTTTGCCCGATTCTTAAGTCTTTTTCAGGCCAATACTTTAAAGACTAAAAAGGAACAAATCGTGATGGCATCGGAAAAGAAGAAAAGATGTAAATTATTTTTCTCGAGAGAAATTTTCTTCATTTTCTTACAAAATTTCAATTTCATAGTGCTTTTCTCTATGTATGACACCGACATGGACGGCATTATATCGCATGAGGACTTAATAGTTATAGTCCATAAGCTTTACGGTGATCTAATGTCGTCTCAACAAGTCTTGGAGACAGCCGCAACTATGATTTTCGAAATGGATACTTCGGGAACTCAGAAGGTAGTTTTCGAAGATTTTTCGGACGCATTAAACGTATTTGATATGGACGAAACCTTGGTGGTCAAAATCCGTGAAGATTAAAAATGAATAATACAAACTATTAAGCATTTATTTTCCTTTTTCGGTTATTGCTTATTTATACTATAATTTGATTCGAAAAGACAAATGGCAAAGTGACAAGTTCCCTAAGTATGTGAAAATAATTGTAGGCTTTTTCACATCACCGCGCATTCGGTTGTGCGCAGAATCCTTTGAAGAATTCTCCTCAAAAGCATACATTAATTGAATGCCATCACGGACAGAAGTTTTTCATGCCACAATATGTTGACGTCGTCACGTTAGGTCATCTGATTTTGAAAAAGTAACTGCACTTTATATATAAAAAAAAATTCTCACCTGCTCAACTTTACCGCCTTAACAGCAATGCATAGAAATGCAATCGTCTGCTCTTCGAACTTTAGAATTTCTGAAAGAATGAGTTGAGGCTGATAAAGGAAATCGTGACTTTTTGGCCTTGAAACCAATTATCACAAGCCAAAGAAACATTATTTCGCTTTGAAATATAAGACGTGACATGTGGTGTGTGTGTGTTTTTTTTTTTTTTTTTAAAGTTCTTTGCATATTGTGCTTGTCTAGAAAGTTCCGATTAATTTCTCCTTCCTTTCACTGCTTCTTCACTTCACATACAACAGGGATATTCCCAACCTAAAAAGAACATTCTTTGCGTTTCATTCGTCTTTCGTGTTTCAAACTGATCTTCTAACGAATCTTTTCCGAATATGGAAAGGATTGCTCCACACTTTTGCAGGAAAGGCGAACGTATTATTACTTTAAAGCTCGAATATAAATTTGCAATAAAAGTCAACTTTTTTTTTTTTTTTTTGATATGTCAACAAACTTTGATTTATTTTTTATCACACATCTCAGACCATTGTTACGGCGATGTCATATTTACTTCCTTAGTAATGATGATTTTCGTGATGAACCAATTGTTCCAAAACCAAGTAGGTGTTCTTGTAGACTTCTCTAACAACGGGAACATTGGACAAGTAGGTGCCGAAGTTGTACAAAACATCGCGGGGAACGAAGTCGGTTACTTTGGGGATAGTTTCAAAAAATTTACCGAAGACAGCAAAAGTTTCGGGGGGGAAGTAAGTGTCAGCGATAGTGATGAATAATTCGCCGAAAGAGGTGATAAAGTCATGGGGGAAGAATTGTTCAAAGGTAGGCATGTGTCTTTGCAAGTCGCCGAACACGATGGTCAATTCTTTGGGGACCAATTTCTCGATTCTTTGGAAAGCTTCATAGAATTTCTCGACGAAATGAGTCAAGGGTTCAGCCAAATAGTGTTTAATATAGTTGTAATAGGTCTTAAGGGCGACACCAAATTCACTTTCAAAGAAGCTCTTGTAATGGACAGCATCGGTCTCAAAATGGGTGGTTTCGGTATGCTTGCCAACGGTGGTTTTGGCGGCAACCTAAAGAATATTTAAGGATTTATTAAAGTGATGAAAAGTTTTTTTTTCTTTTATTTTTCAATAATACTTACATTCAAGGCCAAGAGGGCTACAACAAACAATGAGAAGAATTTCATTTTTTTTTTTTTGTTTTTTTTTTATCTATCGCTTTCAAAGAACTTGAAGAAACTGATGCTGTCTACAATTTTAATTTCGGTATTTATACCACTTCTTGATTCCTCGGAATCTAAACAACGGCATGAATTTTGATAAAATGGAATCGTGATATGTGAATTTTTTTATCTTCAGACTATTTTATGAGTTAGAAATGTCGATATTCGATTTAAAGTGTTTTATCACTTTTTTACCTTTGTATTCTAACTCGCAGCAACACTTGCAAAAAAACAAAAAATCATGATTTGATTTGCGGAACATCTGCACTACGTTCAATGTAGCCTCAACTTGATCTGACCACGTAGTCCTATTATAAGTCCGTACTTCGTCCGTATTTAGTTTCTTTAAAATTATATCGTAGCTTTTGTCGAAGTCTATTAGTTGAGGTTTTCATGCTCAACATAAAAACCATCTTCGAATTATGCTTCCAAGGTATACAAATTTCTAACTGGAATTCTGCTTAGGCCAATTTTTTGGGGAAAAGCACCAGTTTAAGACCGTTATAATCGCTTCATAAGGCGAAGAAGTGTAATACGCTACATAGAATTTTTACTGGAATAGCTAATTATAACTTCGACTCTTTCATGGTCATCGCCATCTTGGATCAATCTTATCATGGACATTTCTCGAAAAACATTTATTAAAGGGTTATTCAAATATTGATGGTTACTATGATTCTTGCTACTTTTTTTAATTGTTCGTGAGCCTCTTTCGCTGTGTTCGTTACTGCGTTTTCTTGAAACATTACGCTTTGAATAGTTTGCTTTACAAGTATTTGTTATCCTGGACCCATAACAAAAAAAAAAAATTCCCTTTCAGCCAAATAATCGTAATGACCGCATTCTGAATATCGTCTTCTATATCCAGATCAAGTCTGCTTCCGCGATTTTTGCAAGATAGATTTAAAGGCTTCGTTACAGTTCCTCCTTTCTTTTTTTTTCATGTCAGAAAGTAAGAAAACTGAGTACACTTGGTAATAAAGTTCTTCGGATTACTTCATCAAGTAGATCTTCAAATAGCGGCCATGCTAAGTTAGTGAGTAAGTTCTAATATTTTTTAAAAAGAACTATCTGCTCAAATATAGTTTCGGACATTTTGGAAGGATTGCGTTAAATATATTCATCTATTGTTTTCAGTGTGTTATATAATAGGGCGTTTAAACAACCCTGATTTTGAGCGAAGATCTTTACACAGAATTCGCACAGCTGAGCGTAAAGCATTCCAATTTTGATAGCCACAACTTTCCGATCATAGCGCTAATACCAATAGGCGGCTTTCCCTTCAAGTAGATTGTTAGTTAGCAAAACTAATAAATCAAAGTCTCTTTTTAACATCCGCTTAGTTAAAACTTCCACTCTATGTACAAAAAATTCAAACATTAAGCTAGTAAATCCTATCTTTCGGTAAATCTTATCTTCCAACGAGAAATAATTTATTCGTTTAGACAGTTAATTCCGCGTTAGTTAGTTAGTTCATTTGTATTCAAGGGACATTAGAAATATTCAAAGATAGCTGTTGGCTAATGCCGTCAGTCTCGCTTAAAGATGTATGAATATAATGTTTTTAATTGGTTTGGTTTAGGCCTCGATGATGTGTGTAGGTAAACCTAATTTATTTAACCTTCATCTGACCGCGATGAAAATCTTGGGGGCTCATTTAAGTTTTGAAGTTAAATTTTAGAGCAGAAGTCCTAGGATATATCAAATGAATAAGAAATCGTTTCAATCCATCTTTCCTTTCCCTCCATCTGTTTCTTAAAGCTGTGAAAAAGATCGTATCTCGACCTTTTATATAATTGAATGGATCGGATTCGATTTTTTCCGTTGTCATACAGGTACAGGTGTATGAGAATATATATGAAAATTTTTATGAGTTGTGTTGTAGTTTATAAATAACGAATAAAAGATAAATTTTTTTGCTTTTTGGAAAGAAAAGAGAGAAACGAGCTGTTCTCAGTCTATATTGAACTATAGCCGTCTTCTTTAAACAGTACGGCCCGTTTTCAATACCAACCTGACAATCAGTGTTTCAATGTTTTTTTCAAATTTGATGCTGATATCTTCATTTCTGAAAGTAGAAGAAATTTACCATCGACGGACAGACAGACATGCCTAGTTCGATTCAGCATTTAATGTATTCACCTGGAATATATATATTTTACAGAGTCTCTGAAACTAACTTCCAGCAAAATAAATGTGCATTCATCCTGCGGTGGTGCGTATGAAATGAAGACGATTTTCATCATAAAAATGTCTTGAATTATGAGAACTTTTTCTTAACTCAATGACTTAAGTAAGAAGGAAAATTGATTTTTCGCACAAAACGAGGAACTCAAAATTTTACGTGAGGTCCAACTACATTCATCAGATGATTGATTATGATTATTATGTTGTGGTATAGTGTTATGGTATGGTATTGTGTGGTTTATGGTATCCGAGCGAGAACTAAGATTATCGCCACCGCAGCATTTGAAGCCAAAGTTGAAGATAAGATGAGTTGGATTTGAGGTTCAAGATAAGACGACAAAGTAAGCCATATAGCCAGCAAGCGAACCAAATTCTCGACAGCGGAGTGCGGTTAAATGTGCTCCCACTTAATTTCATATTGAAAAATCCCAAATTTATAAAAATTGTCCAAAGATATCTGTCTCAAGTCTGATGTTATTTTTAAGAAACATTTCAAATTTTTAATTAACTGAACAAAGCGTCCGGAAAACAAAATGTCACAATTTCGCACAATATGAATAATCAAAATTAATCATTAAAAAGATTGCAATTTCACTGAAATTAACTTAAAATGCAAAAGTACATATCCGTGTTTTTTTGCCACGCTAACGACCTATAATGCAGCCTTACTTGATCGTAACAACGTAAGTTTCAGTAGAAGGATCCTCTAGGGGAAATTGTGTATTGTAGTAACAAACGTAAGTTTTTCGTTCCTTAAATGATCAAAAATGTTGCTTAATTTTTCAGTTCCTCATCGTTCACCATATGCCACAAAATAGGTTTATAAGTTGAAATTAATCACTTAATGTTTTCAATGCAATGTACAGCTGAAGTAGTCTCATTATTAACACACTCTAAGTATCTTTTGATTATTGGAGACAATAGTTCCAAGCTAATTACGTTCATTTCCAAATTTAATCTATATATATATATATATACACATCGGTCATATATAAAAGTCGTTTTTCAAACGACGTTTGTCAAAATTATGTCTTTCAAGGATTCACTTATGCGTTAAAGTAATTTTAGTGACGCCAACGTTGGCGTTGTTTTCAAAATATTTGCAAAATTCGGATCTCGACTGTTGATTAGACGTGACTTTTTGATTGGAAAAAATACCATTGAAACTTGACATCGGTTAGTAAAATATAAGACACGTCAGTATACCAAATTTCATTAAAATATCTGAAAAAGTGCGGCCTTTAGGTTGAGCAAAAGAGAACACGCACAAGCTCAGATAGATTCAAAAAGTGATTTTAAATAGATCGGTATAATAAAAGTGCGGTCTATCTCAGTCCCTTCTGTGTGCTGCTTATACAAACTTAATGTGCTCTTGTACCACAAGTAGTGCAGGGTATAATTGTTCTCAATTATCGAAAAGTGAAGTCTCCAAAAATAGTTGATACTAGACTACGATCTGATCGCAAATTATAAAGAAATGTTCCAAGGAAAAAAATTTGAATGAAAGAATGAGGTTATCGACAGGTTGACAGATCGTGAAGAGATGAGATTTTGTTCTTCAAATGATTCGTTTAGATGCTTTTCTAAACTAAAACGTAAAATAATTGAAAAATTAATGGAAATTTTTATTGACAATAACATAATGATCCATAAAATTATATATAAAAAACACCCTTCACGACTGAAATCACAGGCCTTTAAATTTTCGATAGTTTTACGACACATCAGCTCATTTAATCCATTAATTTCATTCCGCACACCGTTGTTTCAATGGAATGTTGCTGCTGGATGGTCCTGATAAACTTTACCTTTCGAAAAGTCCACTTAGAAAAAAACGATCTAATAGAGCTAACTGGCAACATGCATTTGGCCATCTTATGTGACACTTTCGTCAAATTAATGGATTTAAAAACTTGAACTGCCATGCAGCCATGTTACGCGTACTATAACTCCGTCCTGTTGACAGTAAGCATTGTTGATGTGAATTTCTTCAACTTTCCGCTACAGACATTCCTCAAGCATTTGCTCGTGGAGTGCGTCATTGGCGATAACAGTTTTTCCAGATGTAGTTTCGATGATTTTAGGAACCAATGATTCCACCATTCCACAATACACACAACAAATGGTAAACTTTTCTCTTACACGTTATTCGCGGATTAGTTTCACAACAATTTTGTTTCCTATGTGAGATAAGCCGCATTGCTGAAGATCAATTAGAGCGGAAAATGAAATGATTCAAATGTGGTTCCCACAATTTATTGCCTTGTTTGAAGAGTGACGTTTCTTTGATATTTTGGGATATCTTATAGTATATCATATATTATATAAACTTATAGGACTTCCAGGATTTACTGTTCGAATCCAACATGTCAATCATGTCACCAGTTTCAATACAGAATTCTCATTAGTCTCATTAGTCGCTTCAAATCGTGCATTGTCATTATTAACTGATACCCTACCATTCTTTATCATTTTTCCAATCATTTCTATGATGATAAACCGGGTTATTCTGAACTTTAAGAAAATATTTCGAATGATGATCGAACAAATTTCAAACTCACAAGCGTATGTTGATATCTTGAAGCAAGTGATTCATGACACATGAATGCTGATATCCATACCTTTGTTTTCTACCTAAAATTTCAAACTTTAGTTTTTGCTTAACAACGAAATTTATCAATGTTTCGCTTGGGTATTACAGTTGTTTTCATTTGACTTGTACATCGACTCGATTTTGAAGGAATCCTTTGTAGTAGTAACATTTCTAATTTAAGACATATATGTTATAGAGTCACATGCAACCTTATAAGAATTTTTTTTACTCGTTTTAAAATTTTTCTCTTCTATACAATGCCGTCTGTCATGTCTGTTCGCATATTTTTATGTCTAACCTACAGTTCGCAAATTTCGAGAACCCTATTAAAAGTGAATTGAGTTGGACAGATTCAATGACCACTCCCAACATATAATGTCGTATTTTGGAGAATTAGTTACAAAGTGGCGTAGAGTAATTAATAGTCAACCTTGAACGGTTGTAATATTCTTCTTCAATTTCGCTGATCTTCTTTGCTGAGTTCGAACGAAATATTATGTTCTCCGACATTTTGTAAAATAGAAAATAAAACCATTGGCTAAATTTTGAAATTTTTTTTAAAAAATATTTTTTTATTATAAATTAATTAACAATTTGATTTAAGCAAAAGTTTTAACATGAGATCACATTCAACACAATTTACAATTGGCGACCATGAGCAGTCAATTGTTGCATAATCATGTACCATTGTTGCAAGAATTCTCTGCAGTATGGCACATGTTCCAAGAATTTACCAAGAGTAGGGAAGAATTCCTTTGGCAAGAATTCAGTAAAACTAGGGAAAGACTTGAAAGTGTTCTCAATGAAGGTGAAGAATTGATGAGGCATAAAGAAGGTATAGAAAGCATTGAAAAATTCCCCGATAGCATAAATGAATTCCTTAGTGAACACCTTGTCGAAAGCGGGAAACTTTTTGAAAATTTCCATGAAAGCTTCAGTTAATTGAGTGGGGATAAATTGACCAAAATGTTCAATGAATCCTTTAAAGAATTGCAAGAAGAATTTGTTAAAATATTCGTAGAAACGTTCAAAGAAGATGGCGAAATCATTGCTGGCTTCCTTGATGTTATGTTCCAAATAGTTTTTGTTGTGTTCCTCACGCAACTCTAGGCTATCAGCCGAAACCTAAAACAATATTTTTTAATTAATATGTGACACTTTTTCTCAAGGCTATTATTAATACTTACACTCAAAGCCAAGATGGCTACAGCGAACAAAGCAAAGAATTTCATATTGAATGTTTCGTAGAACTTTTGACCGTTACTTTGGACAACTTCTTAAGACTCATACTTCTTTATCGATATATCACAGTATTTATACTAAAAAATAGTATATATATATATATATATATATATATATATATGAGTTTAAAATTTTAAACACGTTTTAATTACATGCACAATTTTTATCAGACCCGATGTCGTGAGTTTTCATTTTTATTATGTTAAGTATTTTCTTCTTCTTTTTTTTTTTAAATTTTGAGAATATTATAATACAAATTCCTTAAACGACATTTTGCGACATTTCGGGATAAAAGGAATTTTTATGTTATAAGGCATAAGGTCTCAACGCAAACACTAGCACATACGAGAATTGTAATTCAAAACTGCGCCTAGTTTGCTCATCTCCTTAAGAACTACAGAAACCAAAAAAAAAAAAAAAGAAAACATGCAGTGTTTCGTGCTTCGCGAATATACATACAACCCTTTTAACCGAATCATCTTATCCATTGGATCGTCTAAATTAATTGCTTTCAAGTATATTGAGCCCGAAAAGTGTGTTCCTTCCAAGAATAAAAAATTTGGATTTAATTTTCCAGATTCACTTATTTCTATATGTCTGCAAAATACTTACAACAAAATTTGTACATTAAAACATTTATCATAAAATCATCCAAAAAAATAAGCGAAATCTAAATTGTAAGCGAAAAAGTGTAAAAATCAATCTTACTACCACGTGATGAAGACGATGTCAAACACGATTTCGTTATCACGAAATCACGCCCGTTAACTGAAAAGCAATTTTTTTAGGAGCATTTTTTACTATAAATACCGTGACATTTTCAGCAAATGGCATGAGTCTTTCGAAATCCTCTTAGGAAACGGTAAAAATTCTATTAACATCAAACAACATGAAATTCCTTACTTTGTTCGTCGTAGCCGCTGTGGCTTTGAATGTAAGCATATTAGTTTGGTAAAAAAGAATTTTTTAATAAATTATGTCGTTTATCGTTTATCAGGTGGTTGCTGCCAACTATGGTGAAAATGTAGAGCATGGTACTCATTACTACACCACCTCTGCTCCCTACACCAGAGCCATCAAGGAACACGAAACTTATGACGTTACTGAATACTTCGGCCGCTTCTACGAATTCTTCAAGAACATCTTCTACCAATGCTACAGACAATTCGCTCAATTCTTCCCCACCGAAGTCCAAACTGCCGTTGAAAACGTCTTCAAGTACTGGCCTAGCTACAACCAATTTTTCACCCCTGAATTCTTTACCGCCGTCAAAGAATTCTTCCGTGCCCTCAAGGATTTCTTTATGCCTCATCAATTCTACGCTTTTGTTGACAACGCTTTGAATGCTTTCCCCACCATCACTGAATTGTTGCCTCCTGGTTTCTTGCCCGCCGTTGGCCGTTATTTGGAATACGTTCCTTTCGCCAGACAATTCTTCCAACAATGGTACTACGTTATGGAACAATTGGTGGCCCATAACCACTAATAACGTTTTTCAACCCTAACTAGAGAGAAATCGGTTAAAGAATGTCACAAATAAAAATGATATAAAAAAAATTATTTTGTTTATTCTTTTTCTTTACATCAGCTTAGTATTAACAGCGTCTATCTTTGAAACGTCAATAGTGTACCTAAGTTGCTCTAAGTTTTCATCTTAACCTTGAAATAGGGGAAAACGGTTTCTTGGGCTTTATTACAAAAAGCATATCAGATCGTTTTACAGAATTCTTCGCAAACATAATTTTGTTGGTTTCAGTATTTGATTTAATCACAAAAAGATAAATTGAATAAACTGCATAATGGGAATGACACACAAAGCTTTTAGAAGATTGCTTTTCCTTGCGGATGACGTTTTCTTCTTATTTTAAAATCTTTGCCGGAACTCCGGCCTGCAGCATTAATCGATGTTAGCCTATTTTCTCTTAGTTACTTTGCATAGATTTATAAAAATTTAGGAAATCTGATGTGCATGTCATTTCGATCGGTCCAGCTTCTGGACTACGTACACATAAATATTTAAACGGTGCTATCCATGTTTTTTTTTTTGCCGAATAATTTACTTAAACATCATGCAATATTCATAAGAGAAAATCATTAGGAAAACGATCTTTGCTTAACTGAGCGTAAACGTTTCATCGAATTCAGTCAACAATTACTAAAAATTCCCAATCCCACAGTATCCGGTGGCATGTCGATTGACAAAAAACCTCCCATCGCTCTGAAGTGGCTGGCTCTCGAACGCGAGATGGCTACGCTTTATCTAGTGAGAGGGAGGATTAGTTGAAACTACTACCATTTTTTATTGATCAAGCGTCTGGTTGCAATACGACAACAATGATACCTCGAGCAAGCTCTCTTTCCGATATTTAGTATAAAAAACTTATAATGAAAACTTACTACCGTGTGATGAAAGTCTTTGAAGAAAGATGCCTTAAGTTTCCGCGGCAATGATTACCCAGCCGGCCATACATGCACAGGATATAACATTTTACTCATTAAAAGTAAGAAATATTTCCGAGAAAAATTGTTGGAAAAAAGCTCTCAACGAATCATTTGAATAATTTTCTCCAAAGTATCTCCAGATAATTAAAAGTGGTCTAAAGTTCACCATGAAGAAACTGGACTGTTGGACTGTATTGAAAGAAAAAATTCTATGACCACCATTACAAGGATCACGCTAAAAGTCAAATAGAATGAAGTTCGCCAAAAATTAAATGTAACATGCAGGCATTCATCCTATAGTTCGTCCCGTATTGTATCGAAAGCGTGTTGTTTTATTTATATATTTTGTCAATATATTGACAAAGTTTGGATTTAAAGGCTGCCGGATAACTTAGATTAGATGCTCGCTTGTATTGAAAACTCTACCACACTTGAGAGTTGAGCCCGCGGAGATTGAGTTGTTAGATGCAATCCTGTGCCTAGTGGGCTGCTCATGCGTATAAAGCGTTTTTTTACCTCTATAAACTAAGATATCATAGAGAATAAGTTAATTTAAACTTAAATCAAACTAATGGATACCTTGTTGTACCAAAGCCTAATTCGCGTTGTATCGAAACCGTGTTACGCGATACCTTGAAATAGTGTAACGCAATCAAATCAAGTTTTGAGGTGTAAAATTTTAGGATGAAATTTCCGTCCAAATGGTTATATAAATCAACTAATAAGAAAATTATATTCGGTTGCGACCGAATGAATCCTTTATACCAATCACCGTTATTTTATTAAAGACTGAAAAAAAGAAAATATATATAAATTCCAAAATATTGGTTGGGCAGGGCTGGTTTTTTCAATTTTTGTAGAATAATTTTGGGGAAATCTACATCATGCAACGAGCAAAAGACACGAAAAGAAAATGTGTTCTCACTTTTGTTTGTACAGAAAGTGGGGGCGTTCTTGGCGTGTTCTTCAACCTTTTTGCGTCTATATTTAAAATCTCTTGCAAATTTGTTGGCGATATCTTCATTTTTGCAAACGGAAGAATGTTTACCGCAGACACTACGTAGACGCTGGTAGACGGGCAGACGGCATTCTTAGGTATATACCAAATCTGTAACTAGTCAAAACTTTATACACTTTATATGGTGTTTGAAGCTTACTTCTGCGATTAATAAAAATATTGACAAAAAAAATTACATTTTAATATACTATAGTACTGGGCAGACGTGGTCAATTTTTCCGTGTTCGTAAAGGTACTGTACTACAGCATCATGCACGAAACATACATTCAAATTTTTTGTCGATTTATCTATTGTACTTGATGAGTCCATTTTCGATAGCAATCTGCGTCCAGAAACTTCTAATGTTTTTACAGAATTTTCAATCCAACAATTTTATTGCTGCGTCCAGGAGAGTTGTATCAACACTGTATTTTACAAGGACCGTTTTACACGAGGATGCCAGTATATTTCGGAGCCTTCGTCATATAATCATATCGTATGGAAGATACGCAAATATTAGGGAAATATTCGAATAAGTATTCGTTTTTCACTTGTGGAAAAACTCATATTGAAGTTTAACTTCGACTTTTCAGACGATAATATATTTTCTTATTACGAGTCCGAAAGTTTCTCCTATAAAGCAATAGCGTCTCATATTCCAATAACTCCTTACGAATTCTTCAACTATTGCTATGACCGATTAACTTAATATCAGCTGCAGAATTTTTTCTTTAGGTAAAACAAAATAGATCTTTAGCTACCTTAATACATGATGAAAACGATTTCAAACACGATTTTGTTATCACGAAATCATGCCCGTTAATTGAAATTTTTTAAGAGCAATTTTTAGTATAAATACCGTGACATTTGCAGCAAACGACATGAGTCTTTCGAAGTCTTCTTAGAAAACGGTCAAAAATTCTATAAACATCAAACAACATGAAATTCCTTACTTTGTTCGTCGTAGCCGCTGTGGCTTTGAATGTAAGCGTATTAGTTTGGTAAAAAAGAATTTTTTAATAAATTATGTCGTTTATCGTTTATCAGGTGGTTGCTGCCAACTATGGTGAAAATGTAGAGCATGGTACTCATTACTACACTACCACCGCCCACTACAACAGAACCCTCAAGGAATATGAAACCTATGATGTTACTGAATACTTCGGCCGCTTCTACGAATTCTTCAAGAACATCTTCTACCAATGCTACAGACAATTCGCTCAATTCTTCCCCAACGAAGTCCAAGCTGCCGTTGAAAACGTCTTCAAATACTGGCCTAGCTACAACCAATTTTTCACCACTGAATTCCTTGCCGCCGTCAAAGAATTCTTCCGTGCCCTCAAGGATTTCTTTATGCCTCATCAATTCTACGCTTTTGTTGACAACGCTTTGAATGCTTTCCCCACCGTTACTGAATGGTTACCTTCTGGTTTCTTGCCCGCCGTTGGCCGTTATTTGGAATACGTTCCTTTCGCCAGACAATTCTTCCAACAATGGTACTACGTTATGGAACAATTGGTGGCCCATAACCACTAATAACATTTTTCAAACCTAACTGGAGAGAAATCGGTTAAAGAATGTCACAAATAAAAATGATATAAAAAAAATTATTTTGTTTATTCTTTTTCCTTACATCAGCATAGTATTAACAGCGTCTATCTTTGAAACGTCAATAGTTCAACCGCTTCGCAGTTGTTTCATAAGTTTCTCAAAAAGCTTCAACAATCCTGACAATAATTTATGGGCTTTTATTGCAGCCCTGTTTACAAGGAGTATTCTAAATCCTTTTGGATAGTTCTTCGCAAACATTATTTTAGTAGCTTGAGTATTTGATTTAACCAAAAAAATTAATCTAAAAAACTGCATAATGAGAATGGCACACAAAGCTTCTCGAAGATTGCCTTTTCTTGCAGATAAAGCTTTTTTTTATTTCAAAATCTTTGTCAGAACTGTACCTTGCAGCGTTTATTGAAGTTACACTAATTTCTCTTAATTACTTATCATATATTTAAAATTTAGGAAATCATGTTTGCCGGTCCAGCTTCTGAACTCTGTGCACTGAATTTTAGATGAATTGTTCGCACAAGTTCTTTGAGGAAAGTGTTTATATGTACATATATGTGCACGCATATATGTATTTAACGTACATTTGTATATGTATACGTATATAAGTATTCGCTCTCAGTTCGATTGGTTTGAATATAACAACAATAACGTCAATAAAGCCACTATAACTTGTGTATATATATGATTGAGATGATATGAGATTTCAACATGCACCGTTCGAGAGCTGACACTTTACGGCAGTGATATGGATTTTTTCCTAAAGGCGACATATAATTACTTAAGGCAAAATCATCTTTCTTTAAATTAGAAAATAGTACACTATTATAGTGGTAAGTGTAGACTTTTTTGTTATACCCGTTACTGAAGAATGAGGGGTATATTCATTTTGTCGAAACGTACGCAACACCCAGAAGGAGGTATCGCAAATCCCCCAAAATATATATAAACTCTTGATCAGCTTCGAATTCGATCTAAGTATGTTAGTCCGTGCGTCTGCATGTCTCTCCATCTGTGTAATGTTTGTTGTAAACATTCTTCTGGACGCAAAGATGAAGCTATCGACTTCAAGTTTGGCAAAAACATTGGAAGTTCTTGCACGCAGATTGTTATTTAAAATGGTCCAAACCGGTTGAAGGATACTCCCGCAGCATCACCTAAACTGAGAACGCCTTTATTTTTCAGAAGGAATAAAAAATTGGCTTTTTACTCATTACTCATAAACTATAGGAACACTTGAATGCATGTTCTTTGGGCGATGCTGTAGCATTTGTGCACAAAAATGGAATAAATTGACCACGCCTACCCAATATTATGCTGTACCAAAATTTAATTTATTTTCCTATACACTTATGAGGCCCAGAAACAAGATTCGAAATCTTCGAAAAGTATATAAAGTCGTGGCCAGCTTCAAATTCGTAATGCATCTAAATCTGTCCTGTCCATCTGTCTGCGCAACTGTGCCGTATTTATGGTAGACATTCTCCCATTAGCGGGAATGAAGACATCGCCTACAAATTTGCAAAAGAATTTGGAAATGATTTAAATTTTCCCAAGGACACACCTATACCACCCAGACGCCTTTGCGACAAAAACTTGTATTTTAAAAATAGAATAAAGTCAGCCACACCCATTCAATACAATAAAGAATGAAAATTTATTTCTTTTTCTTCTTCGTAATCCTGTTGAAGATAGCGGTAATGGGCATAAAAGATTCGAAATATAATTTTCTTACTTGTTTTCATAGATGTGGTATCAAAATGAGTGCACGAGGTTTCGCAAATTCGATAATTGGAAATTATCTGAAACCGATCACAAAAATGGCCCACTCATAGCGCGCCTAATGTACTCGCAGTTAAAAAGAAAGAGTGTCCTGACAAATTCGAGAAAAAGAGACAAAATTCTTGTTTTTACGTCCATCACCGAATAATGAGAACATATCGAGTTTGTTAAAATCTTTGCGCACCCCAGAAATAAGCTTCAGAGACCGAATCGATCTAAGCGTATCCTTCCATAATATTGCTTCTCTTCTTCTCTGGACATATCATCTTCAAATTCGGCAAACAAAGAAGTTTTTGTAAGCGGGTTAGTATTGAAAATTGGACTAACTCGATGAAAAAACATACCGGCATTAGAATATTAACTGAGAATATCTGTACTTTTAACAAAAAATATTTACATATTCTGTTCTAATATAAAATTGTTAGGTATAAAAGGTTCAGTTGTGACTGAATACAAGTTTTTTACTTTTTGCTATCTACACTTTCTGAAAATTGAGGCGATCGATAATGGTAATAATCACGTTACCAGGCTTTGCCGTTTATATGCTAGGGTTCACTAAGCTTCAGGCATCACGTCCCATTTATAAGTGTTGATAGCAAATTTTTTGTTCGAGGGTTTTTGGTTGGTTGGTTGGTTAGTATATATTCAAAATCTGTACAAACATTTATTGCGTATTCTAAAATAATGATGTGATTTTATAACTGTAAGGCGATCCTTGACGGTGAATCATGCGCTGGAAGTTTTCTTCTTCGAGAAAGCAAGAATTCAATAAAAATACCATAACAACTTAGTTGCCGCCAAGTTTTTGGGAGAAAATTTTACTCTTAGGAAGATTCATCTATATTTTGTTGCGTAAATGCATCACATATTGAAAAATATGTGTCTTATGCCCAGCGCCACTTGTGGTAAGAGAGTATGTTAAGTGCGCATGTCTGCAAGACGCAGAAGGACTTGGGATAAACCCACACATTATCATATCGATCGTTTCGAAATGATTTTCTGGATCGAAGCATATCTGTCCGTCTGTCCGTTTTGTTTTCTTCTTTCTATAGGTCGTAGTTTTTCAGATATTTTGATGACGCAAAAGGACGAATACTGCTAAAAGTCGTTCGGATCGGAGTGCTTTTTCGACCCCTTTCCATATAACGCCTTATTTTGGAATATTGTTACATGAACAATTCTATTGAGCGAAGCGGTGTAGGATATATAATGGAGGGCGGTGTCCCACTATAGTGTTTTCACTGCCATTACTTTTTTAAAAACAAGACAATTAAAATTTCTTTGTGTACCTAATTTTTGTAGTATGTGGCTTCACAAATGCACATTAAAGGCTTACTTTAAGAGGAGTTTGGTAGGCATCAGAATTATTTTCGCTGCGCCAATGTAAATCTTTTTCTGCTTCGTTTTAGTTTAGATTGGTGCGTTTGAAGAGGAATCTACAAGGGGTAGAAGAACTTGTATTGAAATTTTTCTTTCTTTGTTGTAGTGTGGATCATAAAAAATTTGATATCGAAGATTCTTAAACTCAAAGACACTTCTCTATAGCTTTCACGTTTATTATTATTATTATTATTTTTTGCTTTATCGTTAATCGTGATGAAGTTATAAAGCATCTATCAGAAAATTTTCAGTATAAATAATAGACAATGTTAGGAAACTGGTATAAGTTCTTCTGAAGTCTTTAGAGAAACAACACCAAACAAAACATCATGAAATTCCTCACTTTGTTCGCTGTAGCCGTTTTGGCCTTCACCGTAAGTCCTTTAGATAAACAATAAATAATTAAAATTAAATTCAAACAATTATAATATTCTTACAGGTCGTTGCTGGCGATTATACCGAAACTCACGTTGAAACTATCCCTACTTACACCAGACTTATCAAGGAATACTCCACTGATGTCTTTGAATACTTTGGCCGTTTCTACGAATTCTTCAAGAACTTCGTCTACCAAGTTTTCCAAAAGTTTGCTCAATTCTTCCCTGCTGAAGTGAAAAACGCTTTCGAAAATGTCTACAAATACTGGCCCAGATTCGAACAATTGTTCACTCCTGAATTCTTCACTGCCGCCAGAGAATTCTTCCGTGCCCTTAAGGATTTCTTTATGCCTCATCAATTCTACGCTTTTGTTGACAACGCCTTGAAAGCTTTCCCCACCATCACTGAATTGTTGCCTCCTGGTTTCTTGCCCGCCGTTGGCCGTTATTTGGAATACGTTCCTTTCGCTAAAGAAACCGTTCAACAATGGTACTACGTTATGGAGCAATTGATCCCCCATACCCACTAATATTAAAACTATATCTCTGCATATATATGTGTGAAAATAATGGAGAAATAATAAATTGAAAAAAAACAAAAATTCTTTTTTAAGGAAACATAATGCATTTTTTAATAACATTAAGGTTAAAAGAATAATCCCCAATAATTATTGTTTACATCTGGCCTTCTTTGCCGCATATGCTTAGCACACATTAGAGTGGAGAAAGACAAGACTTACTTCACATCCGATGCAGCATTGATGCTAAAGAATGTGTCTTACTTTATACTTTATACCACGAGATATAATTAGGATACAGAAATGATATAGAACTTGAAATGAAATGAATGAGACTGTGCTTCGTTTTTCGCTCATGATTAGATGCCTTCCAATATGATTATTTTGAAATCGAAAAGCGCAACTCTTAAAGAGCGCAATTCAATCTCACCACATTTGATATTTAGCTTTTAGATCTACTGCATATATGTCAGGACTTTAATTTCCTTTAAAGGTGAAAAAGTACCCAATTTTCAACGGAACCTTATCTCTTCAACTTTCACAAAATTTGTAATTTTATTTAAAAGAACTACGTCGTTGAAGAAGTGCATAATTGTTCGGACTCCACTACACCTATCAACTCATATAATGTTTAAAAATAATAAAACAATTCATATCACCGTTTTAATTATAATTACGCCCACCACTCTAAGATGGGGGTATAATCATATTGGTTTTATGCCATAATGTATGCAACGCTCAAAAGAAAGCTTCAGAGACCCTGAAAAGTATATATTCTTGTTTGGCTTCAAATTCTGAATGGATTTAATCATGTCTGTCCGTCTGTGTGGTGTTTGTTGTTGGCGCTCTCCGGGTAGCAAAAATGAAGATGTCCACTTCGAATTTGGCAGAAACATTAGAAATTTCTGCACGCAGGTTGCTATTGAAAATGGGGCACATCGATCGGAGCGGAAGCGCACAGTGGAGCGTAAACTGAACGCAACTCCGTCTTTTTTTAAACAAAAATTATTAGATTTTTGCCCGTTACTCGAAAATTATTAAAGTTAGAAGGTTGAAATTTTCCACGTTTACTTTACGAAGCACTCTTGGGCACTTGAGGCCCAAATATGGAAAAAGTCGGCCGTGCTCACACAAAGTTACATGTAATTAAATTCTGTTTTCTTTTCACTTTTTTGAAGTTTTATGCTTTTTTATCATAAGGCAAACAAAACCTAATGTTTGCAACCATTTTGTACACTCCTTAAAGATATATTTTATCTGCCTAAAAATGGGATGATTTTAAAATGAGGGATGGTAGACACCGCGATTACTGTTTTCCTAATAATACTAGCAAATAAAAGAGTTTTAGTGTTTTCCTAATAATACTAGCAAATAAAAGAGAGTACTTGGAGAGTAGAATGCGAAAACTATTGTGGTGGGGATACGAGATTCGGCCCCCGGCGAATATAACTTTCTTGTTAGTTGTTTAAATGGTTTGAATGTGTGTTTGTAAAAAATCCCTGAAATAATATGCAAAATATATAAATTTTATTATATTTATTTCCCAAATGCCAAACCGTTTTACTTTGTACTTGAGGAAAATTTTACTCACATTTTCAAGTTGAACGTCAACGCATATAATAACTGAAAGATATGGGGAAGACTTTTATATCACTGAGTGTCGTTCAGTCAAAACCTTTACAATACCCAGAAGGAAGCTTCTCAGATCTTATAAAATATATTCTTAATCAATATCACATTCTGATACGATCAAAGTAGTTCGTCTTCCTGGCCGTTGCTTCCTCCTCTCCTTTGGCTTGTCTGTCTGTGCATACGTTTGCGGTAAACATACTTTCAGTCGTAAAACTCGGAAGAGATCCGATTTAAATTTGGTAAAAACATTGAAAGTTCCTGCAAGCAGATTAATGCTGGAAATGGCCCAGAAGGGCCAGAATACATGTACACAGTATATTGTAAAGTGAGACAAACTCTACTTTCAAAACAACGACCAGAAACATTTTGATGTATCGGAAGTTTCAAATTTACGCAAGATTTGAATCAAATAGAAAATAGACCTTTTTTTTAAATGTAATTTTTTTATTTTAGTCATAATGTACCCACGACAGGTTTATGTGTGGAATAGCACATCGGACAAATGGCTTTCCTGGCTATTTTATCGAAATTCTGATCACCGAAACGTGAGAGTGCACGACCAGGAGTGTCTTATGAATTAATAGAATTGTTTTACGGAATGTGTGGCATGCGAAGCGGATGTCGTTCGCATCAATATCATCCGATTTAGATAGAAAAAATTGGGTTATCATGGCGCGATATCGAGCCCCAGTAACAGTTATTGCTTGACCAGCGTCATTTTCCAGGAAGTATGATCAAACTTTCTTCAAGTTATTTTAGAAATATCGTTCAAGAATGAAAACACGTTACCCTCTTCCGTGTAATTCCCCAATTTTGCTAACCCTGAACTGCCAGCCGTCAAAGAGTTTTTTGCGTTCGGTTGCCAACACTTTACCGCGAATGCAAATCTTGCGTAAATTTCGGGACACACTGTATATTCTATGGACCTACACCTACACCTGTATAAAAGCGAAACGAAATCGGTGATGTCCCCACTCTATTATAAAGTATTGATATTTCACTTTTTCTCCTTGTTTTGTTTTGAGTCTCATTGAACTTAAAACTGCTAAATATAGAAGATTCGGCCACAGACGAATATAATTTTCTTACGTAACCAAAAAGGACGAAAATGCCATTGACTTCCATAGCGGAAATCTTGCATACTTCCAATGCACAATCTTCCAGACCAATTGATTGTCCAATAATGGAATTATGTCCAATCTTTACAATCGTTTCACGAGTATAGGTCCGAATATATAAGCGAAAAGTTCACTTCACTCTACGCGGCACTTATCTTTTCATGAGCTTGCGAAGCACTCCCGCCTTTCCGAAAATAATTAGGCGAATTTGCGCCGTGCATATATATTTCGCTTTCAATTTCAAAGTGTAGTTAAACTTTGTATAATCTACGTTTCTTGACAAATATTTATGAAAGGGTCAATACAACTTCATCGAACTTGTTCACTTAAAAAAATATTTACACACTTTCAAGGTATTAGATACCAGAAAGCTGCTACGGAAAAGTCTGTGGACGATTTCAACCTAAACAAGGGTTTAAGCTGAGGAAAGGGCTCGGAGGATGCGAAAAACGTATACGATTAAATTGTATTGATGAAGAGTCCGTATGTGCTGCGAAAAGCGATAAAAAATTCGCACCTTTCTATTTGTTCTTGGTTTTTCTTTCTCTCTTAGCCCTCAATTTTTGCCAACCAGAAATTCTTTGGAAGTGGAGATTCTGAAACCATAATTATTTAAGTCAAATGGCTTTTCTTTCTATAATTACAGTTTGATAGACTGCAAAATAAGAACTTTTAACCTTGAACTCAGTATTACAGCTTTGTCGATGATTAGAAGAAAAAACAACATTTTACGGCCTATTAAAATTAGCAAACAAATAAAAGTACGGCACAACTTTTTTAAATCACGATTTTCATGATCAAGAACATATACATGTGATAGCTCAGACGTACCTGCACCAAAGCATTCTGTTTTGTATAAATATGAAGAGTTTTTCTGCAAAAGACGTCAGTACTTTACAGTTCTTTAGCAACGTAACAAGTCCTATAACATCTAATAACAGTTAACATGAAATTCCTTACTTTGTTTGTCGTCGCCGCTTTGGCTTTCAACGTAAGTAGTCCTTCAAAGCAAACAGTGTGTTAATGAGTGAAAATATTGCATAAAATTTTTGCAGGTCGTTGCCGCCAACTACGAATACGCCATCCATGAAAACCACGGTGACATTTATGTCAAATCCATCAAGGAATACGCTAGCTATGTTGTTGAATTCTTTGGCCGTTTCTACGAATTGTTCAAGAACTTCTTGTACCAAGCTTACCAACAATTCGAAAAATACTTCCCCACTGAAGTCAAAGCTGCCATCGAAAACGTCTTCAAGTACTGGCCCACTTTTGACAAATTGAACAGCCCCGAATTCTTCGATGCCATCAGAGAATTCTTCCGTGCTTTCGCCTACGCCTACTTCCCTCACCAATTCGGTACCTTCTTCGAAACCACTGTCAAGTGCTTCACTGACGTTACTGAATACATGTGCAAAGAATTCTTGCCCACCATTGGTCGCTACTTCGAGCATGTTCCTCTCTTGAAGAACGGTCTCCAACAATGGACCATGTACATGGAAAAATTCGTGCCCCACACTCGTCAAATCTAAATCATACGGCTGCTAGAAAAAATGGACTTGCCTGAATATAATCAATATTTATAATAAATTATTCAAAAGATTAAAAAAAAAAATTAATTTTCATGATTATTTATTTAGTACGAACGAAATTCTTAGATATTTAGATACAAATATGCGACAGTGAAAATTTGCTTAAGCATGCGACTGCTCGATCGATCATCGATGGAAAATTTTAAAGGTTATTATGATTTACTTTGAATAAAATTGGATGTTAGGATTATCAGGAGAAATAGTTAAAGATTGGCTCACAAAAATATGAATATAGTGAACGTGAATAGTAATATGCGGGCACGCCAACACATCTCCAGCTATGTCTGCGAATTAACTTAAAGCTTAGATAGGACAATCTCTTACCGCTGAAACTTTTTCATGAACATGAACATTTCAAGCAGAGTGTACCATAACACCTTGCCGGCAGTCGCCCTCCTTTTCATTATAGACTTTGACTCAAAATTGGCGGAAATTTCTAAACTATTCGGCGCAAAATATAGCAAACTTTAAAAAAACTGCCTGCTTGTTTGATTCTTTCAAGCCTTACTTCAACATAACGGGTAGTTAAAAAAACTGCTTGTAATTCACTCGCAATTTTTGTAATAAATGAAAATACTATACAGCGAATATGTCGAAAATTTTCACATCTTTGAAGATAGTCTGAAAGTGTTATGAAAAGCTCTCGAAAGAATAACCGATTCATGAAGTTTTTGATTATATATCTTAACAATGAGATGGAAAAAATCAATATCTTAGATGTTTCCAAAAACTGCCACGAATCTTAGCATGTGATGGATGTCGACGCAACATACTTTATTCCAGGGATGGGCAGCTTGTTTCATCTACGGGCCAATTTAAATTTTCATATCACGGCGGCGGCCAGAACAAGGTCAAACAATTATTAATACGGCGGTATTCTGCATAAATTTTCCTTTTTTTTCTAAATATTGGCCTAAAAGTCTGGCCTAATAAAAAAAAAAAAACACACTTAAACACATTTCACATTTGATAGCTGCATAGGTGAGCTGCTAGTCTAGACAATTACAACCCATTTGAAGCATTGCTAAAGTGCGAGCAAATTGAATTATTTGAAATATTAAACGTAGCGGGTCTAACCCGACAACAACCCTCTCTATGTTCTACTGTAATGTTCAATGGGTGTTCTTTTGTACACGGGCGTAGAAGAGGAGAATGGTCGTAATTCATTGGATAGATGGTTCCACGAGTCAGCAACCGTGATCAGAAACATTTTCCCAAGGATTGAACTAATTATTAAGGGAATAAATGTTTATGCACTCCTTGAAAGACGTGAAAAGTTAAAACTTTGAGCCAAAAACTGCGGCCTATCGCTCTTGATTATTCCATAAAAGCTTATAAGATAACTTATAGTCGGGAAACTGAGAAAAGAACATTTTAAGTTTTAAGTTATTGACACGTTTTCGACTTCCATATTGATCAGAAGCAGAATTATAATGTTTTACGCCAAACACAAATCTAGCAACTATTCATCAACATTACCAGCTATAGTGCACAAATATACCTCCATACAATAAGATATCCGTGATATTATCAGGACATGGCCCATTTTGTACCTTACATGTTAGGACAAATACATTTTGAGGCAGTACAGTCGTCGAAGAGTAAGACAAGCTTGTAAGTATACTCGAGTTCCCTCGGGTGTCAGCAATAACACCCAAAATTATGTTTAATTTGTTCACAGATTCTAATTCGTTTCCTCCCAAGTGAATTCTCATATCTCCAAGATCCATAGTCCAAAACTCATAATTTTTGATTTCTAGATATTCAACAGCATAGAATTTGATTTTATTGAAGCTTCAACTCGATCTAATGTGTCGTAAATAATCATTTGTAATGCATCTCTTGACTGAGTCCCACGTAACAACAGATGTGACAGATGTGACAGGGGGTTAACGTAGGTACCTGCCGTGGAGGCTTAACCCTACGGTGCCCGATGGCACACGAACTGAGAACACGTCACTCACGCCCCGCTGGGAGCAGGGAGGCTCCCTTAGCAGTTCCAGATCAAGGACAACAACTGAATATCATCTGCAAAAGGGTATACCGAGCATACTCACCCGACGCGACTCAACTACCGTAAAAAGTTATTCAAATACGTAGCCATGAGCCACTCCAGATCGCGCCCTGCCCTATATGTGACTGCCGAACTTTTTAAAGACACAAGTTCTCTCCTAGCTGACAGATAGGACTTTATGAGCGAACACGGTATACTTGAAAATATGAATTCACTATTAAGTTTTCGCAACATCTTTAAAAGCCTTGTGCCTAAATGCAATCACATTAGAATACTTATTCCATCTTTATTTAAGTCTCCCCCTATGGATACAGTAACTCCTCGCAATGTAGATGAGGCCCTGCAACCTCGGCGATACCCTGTTTGTCGATCATTCAATAATTGGAACTGTGCAATATGCCGCGATATTTGAGATATTATTACATGTTCAAATATCTTCAACCATATAGGTAAGATGGTTATGGATCTTAGGTTTTCGGTATTAAATGAAGCACTAATTTTAGTTATTGGAATAACTTTTGCGAATTTTCAGTTGATAATGCTATTAAATAGATGTAATATATGGTCTCTTAGTAAAGGAAAACGCATTTTTAAAAAGCGGAAAGGTATTCCATCAACAAAGCAGGCGTTTGCTTTAATGTTACCAAACGCGGCATGAAACTCATAATCGTTAATACATGCAAAGGGGAATCTGTTATGAGATCTCACAAAGGGCGTAGATTCACAAATGTTATCAGAGCTAAAATTCAAACCATCTAAAAGATAGTTATTTATGTGGTCAACATCTGATTCGGGATGGTGATTGACTCAGCCGCTATTGCTAGCTATTCTTAACTGGTTACACATATCCTTGATGTTAACATTATTGCGTATTCTGCCAAAGTGACTTTTCTTCATTCTCCGTATAGTTCTTTCTGCCTTGTTCCTATATTCCTGCATTTATGAGAAGTATGGTCTTTAATATAAGCTTTATATGCTTATGTCCCTAAGAGATCTTGCATATAGTACATGTGGGGATTTCATCCACTCCGTCGATTTCCGTTTAATTTTAAATCAAGACAAGGAAAACATTTTGGATATCAAATTTTCCAGTATGAGATTTTGGCGATTTACGTCATCAATATTATAAAAATTTGTGAAATCTTCCTCAAGTACATAAACAGCCAAATTACGAATATCTACCAATGCGTAACCCCGGTAATCAATATAGTCGCTCGAGATTCTATTTGAACTTAAGGGTACTTCAAATGAAGCGTGGTGGGATGATAAAAATGCTTATAGAAATTAACTCTTAGTACGCAAAGTAGATTGATCAGGTATAGGGTACTAATCCAAAAGTGATGTTGTATTATTACACACCTGAAATATGTTGGTAGCATATTATGTCGTAGAGAGGTATTTAATCGATTACAGAAAGAGCGCATTGCTAACGCTTTTACCGGGCCATATAAGTCGTTATGAAACTCCCCCACACAATTATGCTATTGTTTCTCTCAAAAATATCACCAACCATCAATTCAAAGATGTCAATATTCTCTCTTGGCACCTACTGGCGCCGCCACCCCGTTCCTATTCACCTCAATAAAAACCATTTCTCCGTAATGTAAGTCTGCCGACGTAATTCTATGTTGCATGCCCTGTGAAACGTGGATTCCTACTCCCGGCCCATCACATCCACTAGGACGATCATTTCAATAGAAGACATATTCGAGGATGTCAACTGCCCCATCCGGCATCTCGGGTTTTAGCCAAGTCTCAGTTAATGCAATAAAAGTGGAATCTTTTTTAAAACTTGCAAATTCATCCAACTTTACGGAGTATACCACAGGTTCTACGCTTCGAACCAATAACAAATAACCAATTTTCAAGTTGGACGCCAAATGCAGATTAGCATGACTTAGACGCATCTTAGCCAGTAGTCAAAGTAACATTATTTTTCAATATAAACTATATTCCTCGAAATAAAGAAAGAAAAAAAGAAGAATATTTAAAGGGAAAGAAAAAAAGAATACAAATTTCAAAAATTGTTCCATATAGTAACACTTTACCAAAGAGGCGACTTATTGTATGTAAAAAAGAAGAGTGTCATATGCATATTGCAGAGAATGCAGAAATCAGCAGAATTTCTGACTCAATATTCAACACATTTCTGCAGATTAACCCAAGAGCGGTATCTTGATGGCAACACCATTATCGGGGGAAAGGTCAGGTTGAGGAGTTAAAAGAATGCTTGGTATCTCTCCTTCATATTAAGCACATTTAACGTAGTCTTGATTCCATTATTTCTTTTCAGCATGGTGTGAGGCACATCTCCATGGCATAATCTGCAACCAGTAATTCCCTTTTCAATTTGCTGCAGAGATAAGAAAGTTTACTAGTCATGGGTCTAAGATAATCACTTCAAAAAATTCTTCTGTCAATATCAGTCTCTTCGTAGTCTTCCAGGTTTAAGGAGGGAGCTGCTCCTGCTATTTTTTCATTATTTAGTTCCTTTTGGGAACCGAATTAAATCTTATCAACAACTAATTTTTGTTTTTTATGTGTGTGCACTGACTTATTATCATTTTCATTCAAAGGCACTTCACATATTTTCACAATCTTCATAATCTTAGATATGATGTTTTGAACAGTCTGCGGCAGCCCAGCCACAACGTTGTCTAGTTTACTTACACGGTTTATTAGAGCATTTTGCGACTTTTCCAGATCACTCATTCTATGGTTGTAATCATGATGCAAATTGAGCAAACCCTTAACATCGCCCATAAGCCTAAATATGCATGACAATCCCACTTGCTTGCTTCGAACCAAATTAAACCATCATTAAAAAACGCTACTAACGACAACTGATGCAATTGCGACCAAAAACGGGCTCAATATACCAAAAGTCACGACATCGAGTATTTCGGAATGACGTGATTTGACGACTGCTGATAACAGAGCTGACTTACGAAATGTGTTAGGGACACTAGTCGGGAATGTACTACATTTCCCGCTGTTGTCAGCAGACATCGCTACTTCTAATTACCACTGACTTCAATTAATTACTTATTGTCTGTTCGAGCAGTGGTTCCAATTTTATGGCAATTATTCGGAAATAGATTCCTTGGGTGGATATCAATTGTGTTGTCTGTATGGAATTCGTATTCTACCTAAGCGATAGGAAAAGTAATGCTTAGCGATAGACAACAGTTTGAATAAACTGCAAGTTTTTGTAATATGCGTTTCATTTTTCTTAAAATATCAACAGAAACTTATTCACACTCGCAATACATCGGCCGGAATTTGATAAAGCAACGAGTGCGGACCATCAATGAACTTGAAATGATTTCGTCAAGAAGTTGACAAATTCATTGACCTACAGTAAGATAACTTAACTTGATAACGATCTTCACAACTTCAGTAGCTTATAGGTTGACTTCGTTTTATCAGTGCAAGAACTTAATGTAACGTTTCTCTCTCCGTCCATCAGTCTGGCGTTTATTGTTGTAATGTTCACAGTCCCAAAATCTGGGGTATAGAGCGAAAATTTGATGTTAAAAGTCTTATTTGATGGACATGGATTAGACTTGCAAATAGATCGCGTCTAAAATAGATACGCATACCATAATATTCTCCAAAACATGATGAAAGCATTTGCGAGCATCATTTAAAGATTCACTGAAAAAAATCATCTGATCACACAAGCAAAATGCTAAGACTTGCAGCGAAATTTCAATTGGAAATAAGGCAAAAATATTTGATAGGTTGAGTGGATTGTGACGAGCCCCACATCCAATAAACTACCTTTCAATTTTAATAGCGTAACATAAATAAATGAAAAGAATTTAAAAATTTGTTTCTTTCTCCTCTTATTTTCGAATGACAATCATTTTAAAATTGCGATTTGAGAAATTTCGGATTCGATTTCCGTAAAAAAGTCTCCTTTCCCGACTATTTCGTTAACAATTTTTATTTGATAAGTTTATTGCATAAGTTCAACTGCTTAGAATTGACGAACATGAGGTAACAATTGTTCCAAAAATACCATCCATTGCTTCAAAACGTAGTTGAGGAATGGGACATGTTCGACAAATCTGCCAAAGGTAGCATAGAATTCTTTGGGGAATACTTCAGTGGCGGAGATCCAAGTTTTGTAAAAACTTTCAAAAAATTTGGCGGCGGGATGGCCCCAAAAGTATTCTTGGAGGAGACCGAAAAATTGGTCAACAGCAGCGACGAATTCTGGTGCGAAAACGTTATTGAAGCTGGGAAAATTGTTCCAGACGTTAGCGAAAGCAGTGACAATCTCAGCAGGGAACGATTCAAAATAATGTTGAATAGCGTTAAATAATTGATGGAACAATTCAGCGACAGGAGCTGGCAAAATTTGTTTCAACAATTCATAAACACGTTCGAGAAATTCAGCAACAACATGAGGTAGGGAAGAAGCAACAGCGTTGTCCTTAAAAGTGTAGGGTTTTTCAGTGGTGTAACTGTTGCGATTGAGTTGCTCAATGTTCAAGGCAGATACCACCTAAAAGGGAAAGTAATAAATAATATTGTAATTCATTATCATTGTCACATAAACAATTTCTTTATTCATTACTTACATTGAAAGCCAAAACGGCTACGGCGAACAAAGTAAAGAATTTCATATTGTTACTGATTGGTTATATTTTGACCGTTTCCAAAGAGATCGTCGTCAAACTTATACCTTTTAAACAAAATTGCCGCATATTTATAGCAAAATGTAAAAAAGCAAAAACCGAATTCTTGATAAGTTGATAACTTCAAAATGCTTTTATCACATATTGTTCGTAAGATCATGAAAATCGTGATTTGGTTAAATACTTGGAATAATTAAAAATTTAAGCAACAAGATGCCGTTCTATAATTTATTTAGAACGCAAATGGAGTTCACAGTTTTCTAATGGATTTATCTTCCGGCATAGTTTCTATTCTGAAAACTAAGGAGAAATGAAAAAATGCAGTAAAGTGGCAAAAAAGAGGACAAACGGTATCTCATTTTAATGTCACAGATACGAGCGGTCAAATTCATTGACTTGACATTCGATGTCATTAAATTGACATTTCCAAAAATAAATGATTTCACGAAATACACCAGCTACTACATCAATCAGTAAGTCCCGGGAATAAATAACAATTTTTTTGCAAAACACGACTTTAACCGTCAACCTAGTCTCCTTTGAAAGTAATAGAATCAGTCCAACGCTTTCCCAACATTTCGATGCCAGAATGATGTGCCAAAATCGATAACATACGCGTCAGTTCCCGCAATGAGTTCATCACTTGAACTAAACCTTTTTCGAGAGATCCGGAAAATATGATGGACTGAGCAATAAACCGAAATGCACTATCGTCACTGTAGCCGTCGCCTTAGAATACGATGGGTTGGTGAAAGCGCGCTTTTAAGTTTCCTTCCTCACCAAACGTTCTCTATAATCTCTGCTATTTGTCATTCTTCCTCTTTCAGAGTAATTAATAAAAAGAATTCTATTACTTAATTGCTCTAAAAACACTCCGAACCAGTAACATGTTGATGCACCTATTCCACTGTAACTAAATGCAGTCAGTACCCAGTTAGAGAACGGTTTTACGGTTCTCTCATGTCTAAATTTTCATGAAAAACGGTCAACACAGAGCCTTTGTATGTATTATTTAACATTGGGATGTACATAGATATGTAAATATGACCACGGAATTTTGATCTATATAAAAATACATGTTCATTGCATGAAAATGATAAGAACTTTATTATTCAAAGCGTTACCCATTGCTAGCTGTGCATTTTTCTCATCTGGATGCCATTCTCACAAAAATCTTCACTTTGTAATGCGAACCATTCATCAAGTCTTTTTTCACGCCTTTGGAAGAAGCAAAGCGTTACGCAACACAGCATTACAGCGTGATCAGTCAATGGGAAGAAGTGATAGTCAGAAGGACTCGAACTTGGTAAGTACGCCACATGGATCAGCAAGTCATAGTTGTATGCCTCCAAAGAGTTCGTGAAGCAATTTTACAATATGGACGGATGGACTGATGACGTGTAAAAAAATATTGCTTTTTTTGATATTCTGATCGTTTTTTGAACAGCGAACCATTTACATGGACGACTAATTATCGTAAGCCGCGTTTGGTGTTACCCAAGCATTTTACCGGACTTTAAGAGACCACGTTGTCCCACCAAACAAAGAATATAAACATTTGGCTACAGCAACTATGTTCGTATGCGTACGATACGCCTTCATTTCCCCATAAATTTTTGCACCTGAGATTCTCAAAATAAATCCACTTTTCATCCCTAATAGCAGCAAGCTATGCAAACGACCTCGTTTTGTATCATCCAAATATTGTAAGTTATGCTGGTAAACTATTTCTTGCAACTTCACTTACAGATTATCGAGAATAATTTCCAGAATATTTTTCGTGTTTTTTGATGAAAACATTCATTGCGCTCAACTTCTTCAATATTTGTATGACTCGCTTAAAATCAGCAAATCATTGACAAATTTTTCGTTTAACGCTTTTCGAGCAGTCGAAATAATATGAAATATTGACAGGTGTCTGTCCTCACCGCTTGACGCTTTACTAACTAACACAGCTTAAGCGCGATATCGCTCCTTAAAGGCGAAGTTAAATCATGCTTAAGGCTTCTGTAAGCTCATCGCTAGCAATCTAATATTTCCGAGACAGTGCTTATTATCTAAATAATCGAATGCGTTAATAAAAGTAATTGATCGGAAGGAAATTATGCTTAATTCGGGGCGAACTTTTACTGCCCGCTATTAGTGTGTGTGCGGTATTTTATTGCCAGATAGAGCGAAGATTCATTGACTCGGTGTATCCATCGTATGTCGTATATCGTATATATTTCAAAACATATTAGATAAGCCAATTATTACCCTTAAACAAGTTGGCATCGCTCTATAAGAAGACACTATTACTTGCACCTAAAAACCATAATCAAACAATCGATCTTCGTTACATATGATATTTTAGTAACTATAGGCGGCGAACTTATTATTAAATTATTTGCATTGATTTTCAAAGTTGGCACGAAAATATTGTTACGGAGTCATTTGAAATTCAACTTAAAGCTTTAGAAGCTTTTTCATTTTGAAATCAACACCGAAGTAAAGAGGGAAAGCTGGAATAGCTTTTGCATTTAATGTAACGGGGATGCGAAAAAAAAACGTAGAGAAAACTTTTAGAATGCAGTAGCGATTTGAAGAGACGGTTAGGCTGGCATATATTGCTGCATCGTTTCCGCTATTAGCGCTGGTAAAGCACATACATACAATGTTTCCTGGATTGCTGAAGTATACTTTTCTGTGCAAATGAGAGGAAACTTTATATACGTACAAACGAAAATAAAAATCTAAGGTACACCTGAAGACAAACATGAATTTCCTTTCGTACTTAGCTTTTGATCCTTGAACAGGAGACATTATTGCATTATAGTGTACACATGTACGAATTCGAGAGAGCCCATGATAGGCTTACTAAACAATAAACACGCATACGAATGCTGCATGCATAATGACGCTTAGTTGCTTTACATCGACATGGTACGTCTTCATTTAAAAGATGATGCTTGCTCACTCGATCCGTCAATGCTACTGATGTCATCCATATCGAGGCTTTAATCGGATGAATACTCCCAAGATTGAACATAACCTTTATTAACTGTTGCATGTTGCATGTTTTTCGCTACGGATTTATAACAAAAATTTAAGATTTTTTTCGACAGATGAAGTTTATTAAGTTCTATTTTCCGTTTGCAAAACCCAGCAACACGCATTGAGCGCCTAATCATGCATTTGAATATTTTTCCTCCATGTCAGATCTTAAAACATTTCAGTTACATTTTAGCTGTGTTTTGTTTCAAGGAAGCTATAAATCTCATCATGTATTCCTCTGATAAGGTAACGAAATTTATCTGAACGTGTATTCGAGCCGTTCGATACTTTAAAACAAAAGTGTACCTTATCGACCTATTGATCTAAGTGTAGCTGCTGAAAACTGTATGCTGGAATAAGTGTCTACTAGTCCTTGTTTTCTTCTGGACTTTGTTTAAAAGGAAAACTTGGGAAGAAAGACTTGTCTAAGACAAATAAGCATTACTCTTGCCCTGGGATAAATTGCATCTATCCGCTGTCTGGGATCGAACATATTTCGCATTAATATTAAAACTTATTACTTAGGAAGCAGAAAAATATCATAAACTGCTTAGGACATTTGATATTCTCAAATCTATTTCGAAACAGTAGTGTTCGTGAAACGTTGACGTGTTAAGATTTAAGTTGAATCAAAACTCGTTATATCTTGCGAGTTGTTGACGGTATGGCTTGAAATTTTAAATTTTGTAAAAAGCATTTGTTGCAAGCAAGATGATCGGGCTTTTAATTCCACTTATGATAAGCAAAACCAATAAAGCTTTTCCTCTTATCCTTTCAAGGATATTGCCGTTTAATTTTGCAGTCACGCACGAATCATTTGTTGAGAAAACACTTGTTCAAGTTTTGAAATAATTTTTATTTTTATGTTTTTTATGTAAATTTCATTGCATGCCTTTACAAAAAATGTTGCATTCTTTGTTCTTCTTTAAAACCTGATTTAATGGTGGTGGGTATGGGGCATCAATTGTTCCATAACCAACATCCATTGTTTCATGGGTTCTCTAATGAAGGGTACATGTTCCAAATATTTGCTTAAGGTGGTTAAGAACTCCTTGGGAAATAAATCGGTAACTTTAGGGAAACGCTCGTAAATGTTTTCAAGAACAGTGTAGAATTCATGAGGGAAGAAGGCGCTCCACATGGTATGGAAGAGCTCATCGGCAGCATTAACAAATTCAGGAGTAAAGAATTGTTTGTAGCTGGGCCAAGTGTTCCAAACGTTGTTGACGGCGTTAGTCAAATCATTGGGAATCATTTCGTAGACAGTTTGCATGTATTGATAGATTTCATGGATGAAATGATAGAAGGGTTCAGGGATGACTTCCTCAAGAGCGTGCATTAAACCCTCAACGCCGGCCCAAAAATGATAATAAGCGCCACCACCGGTGATTGCGTTGTGGACATGAGGAGGTCTGGTGCCGGAAGCAGAAGCCTGAAGCGATTAATCAAAATTAAAAATTCAAATTCAAAATTAAACCTTTGTACTTACATTCGAGGCCAAAAGGGCGACTACCAACAAAGCGAAGAATTTCATTTTTAGGACTGCTTTCAACGAACGTTCGAAAACTTATGAAGCTTAAACAAATTGCTACGGTCTTTTATAGTTAAAGTCTTTTTTACCACTTTTCATAAATTCCAAATTCAAACAAAGAAAAAAAAAAAAACGCCACGATTTTCGATACATGCAAATAAGATAAAAGAAAAACAAACTGCAGTTTTTTATTTACTAAATTTTTTCTTCGTTTATGGTCTTACTTTTATTGTTATTTCATGACTTGGTTGTTTCGAGAGATTTTATATCTCGGATTTATCCAAAAACTACTGATTCCAATTGTGAGGTCATTGAACTATTTCACGGTTCAAAACTAATCTTATTTCTTATATGAATTTTCAATGATGAAAACCACTCCCTCATGCCACATGAATATGCGCCTAGACATCTAGATGCCTAAGATAAGGGACAGGAAAAGGTATAATCTTCATTTTGCATGAAATTCTGAATGCGTGTAATGAAAAGTTACAATTTTCACAAATGGATCTGTCTGTACATGTTCAAAATAATCAAATCTATGCATGAAATATCGTGAATGGGAGCACGCGGTTTCGGTTCACATCAGTGCTAACTGGCTGGCCAGAACGAGAGAAACGTACGATCGGAAAATCTAAGCAACGAAGTTTATAAATTATTCGCTATATATTCCCCTCGGACTTATTGCAGCATTAGCTCGGACTGTTGCAAATAAGTTTTGTGAGTTTGCGATGCTTTCTTTCCGCTTTCAATGATATATATGCGCGTTACTGATCCTGATAGTCAGATGATGGCATACTTAAAGTATTAATACAAAGTCTAATTTTTTTTAATGTGCGACCCTTTACCTTAACTTTAAACATGCGGTAGCAGAAAGACAAAAGAGGTCTTTCGGAATTTTCGAAACATGAAATCACTATTTTCTGTTCAGCATAGAGTGAAGTCAATTAAAAAATTCTACCCAGAAACGATATCCATCGGATACCGGTACAGATAGTGGTACATAATTAATATCCTCCACCTTGACGACGAATGTCGTAATAGACATGTATGAACGGTATGTGTTAATCGGAGGCATTTTATATCTTGTAGTAACGGAAGCTCAACTGTAAGGGGCCTACAAGGATTTACTTGCCATGTTTTCAAGACATTCTCTACTGGCTCCCAAATTGATGTCGTATTTACAAATTTTATTATTTTTATTGATTTCTCAACTTCAGCGTTTCAGTTTCCCTTCATACTTATTAAAATGGATGAGCTCTTATCTTCATAATAGACTGTTCAGAGTTGTCTTCAGCTTCATCAACTCCGATAAAGTTCCCATGCCATCAAGCGTCACGTCAAGATAGGCACTTACGACCTTTGCTGTTTCCCCTGCACATTAATGATCTTCCATCGGTGATCAAGTCAGCCTATACCTTAATGTAGATTGATGGTATTAAACTGTTCTCTTTCTTCTTCTTATCTCCTTCAATCTAGTCTAGATAATTTGGTCCTTATTGAATTTTATTAAATTAAATCGCAATAAATTGCGAAAAGTTGTCATTCTCAGGGAGGAACTCTTTTACTATTTAATGGAAGATGTAGAATAGTTCGCCGATCTAGCGATTTTCTTTGATCAAGGACAACGTTTCATGCTGCACTGCATTGAGTTCTCTATAGATACAGTTAGCGTGGCTTTCGACATTTTCGCGCCATGGTTAAGCTTAACGATTCATACGTAACACAAACACTTAAATTAAGCTCGCTTTAAAAGCAATTCTTCCTTTCCGTCCTTAGGAATTTGGAATATGGTCTACTAGTCTTCTAGCCATCTTATGAAAATGGATTGATTCCTTTAGCCTTACGATTACTAAAGAATCCCAGGTTTATCCTTAATGTTTCAATCTTAGTTAAATTCGATGGTACAGTTAAGTTGTAGCCCTTACTAAGAAACATTAACGTCAATGTTCGATAAAAATGAATCATTTTTTACTTCAATAAAGAAATCCTTGAATACGGTCCTTTAAATACGTGTTTGGACCAACGTCGTATCTAAATTAGCTTCTTGCTTCCTAAAAGCTTCGCATAATTCGTAAATTTATGCAAATATGTTCAGCATAATTGGTTGTCAAGCTTGTGATTGATTCCTAATACATCTTATAGCCAGGATAGATCCTGTGTGTCTCTACGCCAGATGTTGGCATTTGCTACAGGTTTGATTACCTTTCACTTTTTTATAATTTATTTTTATAATTTGTTGTAAAGTTTAGGTCACTTTCATATTAAATTTGAAAAGGCGCGAAAAAATTCCATTTCTAAAGTTCGAGGCTTTATTTACTAAGTTTACCAATTTTGAGAAATTCATGAACAGAAAAATAGACACACGTTCGATCAAATCGACACGCATTCGTGTTTATGTTCATTCTACATTTCTGGCTTCAAGCGGTATGACCAGAGTTTGTAGTCTCCTTTGGTGCAAGGAAAAGGTTTAGAGGAGTTTTCTTTGCGAGTTATTCGTTTCTTATACACCAGTTGTTCGTTGTCGAGCGCATTTCCTCCTTAACTGTAATAACTATGAATTATGCATTAACTATGATTATGCATTATGCTCCTTTGCTGTTAAAAGGTTCTCTGCAGATACGAAATTGCGAAACATGTTCAAGTCTAGTGGATAAGTTTGAACCAATCGAAAAATAAGAGGGAATCCATTGTTCTAATAGAAAAGTAAGTCTTCTTGTTCACAAAAGAAAATCCATTTAACATTTTAGAAAACAAGTTTCCGGCAAAAGACGATTTACATTGAAAACTTTCCTCAGGTTAATGGGGTATGCAGCACGTGCAAGTATAATAGATGAAAAGTATGCATGCCTTGGATTTTGTCACACACATTCAAACGAAATTTTGATCAATATTCACACAGTTATGTATTCAATGATTGTAACGATAACTAAGTCATCCAAGTTGAGATATAAACTCTCTCAATACTCTCTAATTAGGGAAATAATGTGTGTTTTGAACTAAGAAAGGAATCCATTTATAATATTATATATGATAAGCGATAAAATTGAAGAAGAGACCGGTAATCGTGTCTTTCTTACCACGCTATGTTAATGCAATTATTAAAAATACGTACGTAATTAAGTTTTTATTGCAATTATCCTTTCAATATTCATGTTCATATTCGAGACGAGATAGTGCTGCCAAGACATTATTGAATATCCCGCAGCAACGATCGTCAGCAGTCACCACACCATCAGTTGATGTAACTGAAAATTTTGTGGCATAAATTGTTACAGAGAAGTAAATATTGAGACAAAAATTATCCAAGTTCCCTACTAAGTACCAGAGCGCTCAGGAATAATTGACTGGAACGAATAGAACTATTCATGGACGAATAGAACTAGTCATGGGCAAAGCAATCAACACAAAACTCGAAAGTATTTGATGAAAGTAAAACTCTTTTATGCTGCAAATCTTTTCACTTTTAATGCAAGCGAATAAGCTCAGCAAATTTCACTAACTAATAGTATAAAAATCATTACTTCTCAGAACAATATTAACGGTTAAGAAAAATCGTACTTTTTTTAGTTAATAATTTTTTTTGCTTTTATTTAATCAGTTCAGTTAATTTCATGTTGGCGTTAAATCCTTTAGATGTTAAATGTTTAAGGACGAGAGTGTTGCAACAATTGTTCCAAGACCATATAAGTGTTTTTCAAATATTCTCTGACGAAAGGAACTTTTTGCAAATGGGCGCCGATGCTGTTGAACAATTCGGGTTTAATGTAATCGGTAATCTTGGGGAAGTTTTCCCAGGTGGCGTTGACGAAGGCCCAGATTTGAGGGGGGACAACGACATCCTTGATGGTACGGAAAAGATGTTCAACGGCGTTGATGAATTCTTCGGTGAAAAATTGCTTGTAAGTGGGGAAGTGAGTGTAGACATTGTAGAAAGAAGTAGGCAACTCAGATGGAACCAATTCACCGATTCTCTTGCAAGTTTCGTAGACCTTTTGGAAGAAGTTGTAAACGGGTTCAGGGCATACAATTCTTAAACCTTCCATGAAATGTTCGAAAGCAGCGTAGAAAGCATTGACATCATAAGATTTCAAGATTTCGGTTTTCTCGGTGTTAATGTCACGAACATAACGGGTGTGGGTGCTGTAAGCAGAAGCCTGAAAGGAGAACGAAGACAAAATCAATTTTTTTTACATTTTCACATTTATTGCAAAAAAAGCGTATAAGGATTACTTACGTTAACAGCCAAAAGGGCTACCACGAACAAAGCGAAGAATTTCATATTGTATTTTATTAGTTTTCTACTTGCCGTTTACAAACAACTTGTAAGAACTCATACCTTTGACTTGAAAAACTTGAGTATTTATACTAATTTTTTATTTAACAAATTTTAATAACTTAAACACGTTCTGCTTTCAAGTAACACACGATTTGCGATAACTTTACTAGATATAATTTTTTTTTAATTTCTTTTACGTTTTTAGTTCAGTGACATATCATTGGCAACTTTATAAAGCATCTCGCAAAAGGCTGTTCAATGACTTTCGACTACCACGTCACTAGAAGTTTCACATTTTCTTTCTTACATAGAAATCTTGAGTGATTCTACGGCATTAAGAACAACTGCCAATGTCAAGATTCAAGTGTCAGGCTGTACAGTGGATATAGCAACTTATGTACATTTCGTCCAATGCAGCGAAAACTTTTATCGTCAATGATGTTCAACTGATGATCGACAACATATGAAATCTTTTCTTTTTCATACGTTCCTACCGTCTTTCCATCACCTAAACACTTTAAGATAGCTAGCTAAATAGAATTGAACGTAATCGTAAAGTATACCTCCCTAGTCTTATCAGATCGGGAACATGAAATTTCTCAAATGTATTATCTGATCATATTTATGATAATTTTCCAATTGATATTGTATACCACAATTCATTCTTCATCACCAGTTATAATACGCTTTAAAACCGATATGCTTTGATAGCATTTAAGTCAGAAATCGCAACCCTTCAATCCGTTCAACGCTTTTCGCCTTGTGGGCGATAGATTTTGATATTGTCTCTTTCATTTAGGCTCTATTCAATCATCCTCATGCACACTTAGACATGTTCAAAATTATCGTGCATGCAGTTTTGATTGCTTCCTTTACTAAGTGGAATAACTTTCTTGTCATTTAGTGGACACTTTTCGTAAATGTAATTAATGCTAGAAATTGATACGTACGTGAAGTAAGTGTGTACGAATGTTTTCTTACCAAGACCATAACATTGTAAATAAGTAAAACATACATTTTGATTCACACATACCCATACTCATACATATACACAATATACATAAAATTTGTTTGTGTTATTAAATTTCACGCACCCCAGCTATTACTTCCTCCACTCGACAAAAGTGAAGCATATGTTCATTTTCCGTGGGAATGACCACATAGCAGTTGTCTATGCGGGAGAGTTAATTTGTCTTTTCAATTATAATGCGATAATAGCAGCAAGAACGATAACAAAAGACCCTTTAAAACGGAAACGGAAATGTTTATTAATGCATGCACATCGTATGAACACAACTCACATTGAACGCTGCTGAAGTTAAACATGAATTTTTGGTAGACAAGGAATATAAATTTTAACGAAGTTTGTGTGTGTGTGTGTGTGTGTGCGAGTGCGTGTGTGTGGCCGTGCACTCATAATTAATGAATGTTACGGTAGTCGTTT
>CCAG010019006.1:0-32105 GCA_001077435.1 Glossina morsitans morsitans | reverse complement strand
TATATATATATATATATATATATATATATATATATATATATATATATACGGAAATACACATATATATATCAATATATATGTATATATACACATACACACGCCCACATACATTAATTTCGATAAGAAATATATGTACATATCGTATTTATATGTACCTGTAGACGTATATATATATATATATATATATACAAATATATATATATATATGTACGATATATACATTACATATATTACATATATACATACATATTAATCGATACAAATTACCATAAGACACCAAACTTCTAAAGCGATCTCGGTCACACTTTTCATGTTTCAATGAAAACGTTAACTTAACTTGGCTTTAATTGTTAAACGTTCTCGCTTTTCTTGTGCTACTTTATTCAGCGACGCTTAAAGGATTCTCTACCCTGCCCTTGTTGGTTTGGTGTTTTACAGGTTATTTAATTTTCTTATTTCTTGTTTGCTTTCTTAACTTTAAGATTTTCCTTACACTCCTTTGCTAGTGGATAATGTACGTTTAAAAATATCTGTCAGCCATTTGAACCGATACCAAATTATTCATTGTTAATGCAGAACTTAAAGTTCGTATTTTTATATCTACATATATTCACATATATATATATATATATATATGCGCGTATAGTACATATACATATATATATATATCTCCCTATATATGCACATAATGTACTCGACCGATTTGTTGTTGTTATTTTTGTGTTCGCCTGTGGAAACAGAACAGCAACACTTTCACATTGCACTTAAGTGTTCTGTGCTTTACTTCCTAGTCAAACACAAGTGACAAGATTATTTATTTATCGCATATATTTTTAAAATGGAAAACTTTACTTTTTACCTAAAGAGCATATATACATATATATATATATATATATATGCTTGCTTCATGTTATAACTGCGCAATTTTTTTCTTACTTTGTATTACTTCTTCTTAAACGTTGCCAAGTCAATCGTAAGAAGTGAAGCTTTTAAACTAATTCTATTTGTAATAATCTGGTACGTGGTATAAAAAAAAAAAGGAGAAAAAGGAAAACACGTGACCAAACAAATGCACCAGGATACTTCATTATCATTAAGTCCTGTGCGTACCTGCAAACACACCACTTCTCCACATGCAATAAAACAGCATAATTTAACATAAATGAAAACTTTCCCTTTATTTCCTCTCTCTCTCCCTCTCTCTCTCTCTTCCTCTTTCTCTTTCCTTCTCTTTCCCTCTTTCCCTCTCTCTTTCTCTCTCAATATGTCTCTTAACCTTTTGTATATCGGATAACTAAAGTACATCCTATGCACTTATACGATTCGATATTATTCTCAATTTAATACTTAGCCTTAAGCCGATGCCCGATTTCGATTGGCGATCTTAATTGATGAATATTCAAATTTAATGGCAAGCAAACTTATCGCTAAGTTGAAGAAATTCGCTTTATAAAATTAAGTCAACTTTTTAAAGACTTCGATTTCTATACGATTTACGAGAATTTGAGTGAAAAGTTCAATTTTCTTTCATTAGCAAAAAAAAAATTAAGCAAACCATTTGGGAATTGTTTTATGGATCGCTTCGAAAAATCGTATTTTGAGCAGAACGCATTTAAAGTTTTTCAAAAATTGTATCCATGTGACTACTGGCTATTTTCTAAAGTCAAGAGAGTTCACTGCAGGAACAACATTTTGATTCGATCACAGAAAGCTTTAAAGGTCATTTCGGTAATCGATTAAAAAAACTGTTTCAAGGATGGGAAACAACGGTGGCATAAGTGTATAAAATCTGAGGTGGATTACTTTGAAAGGCGACGTAATAGATTTCAAATAATAAATGGACTTGAAAAGGAAAAAACTAAATCGGTCTTACCCTTTGGTCGGTCACACGTAGGTAGTATACACAATTTTCTAGGCAAACTTATAATAAGGTCCAAAATCTTCATTCCAAACTTGGAATTTTATTGGCAAAAGCACCTTTCAACTCGCTAGTAGCCCCGTATCTTATCGAAACAATCATTTTGATAATAGCGAAGCTAACGTATTCTTCTTTCGAAATGCTTTCCAAAGAACTTAAATACTTTCTAAAGGCATATATCTAGTAGGACATAAGAGCAATAAACAAGATTAGATTAGATTGCAATTTTCCAAAAGAAATTCACTTTTGTTCGCTTGAGGAAAAACTCAAGATTTTAAACTAAAAAAATTTTTTTGCAAGTAAAGCATGATCTCGTTCCCACAATTCTAAAAAGTCTAAAGTATTTATTATGTAATTTAAAAAAAAAAAAAAAAAAAAACATTTTCCAAAATTTTCCATACATTGATGGACTTAATTTATAAGCAATGTTCGAACACAGATAGAGGCCTTAGAATGGGAATGAGACAGATGTCTATGAAAAAAATTTTTTCGAGACAAAACTTAAAACTATTCTTCCCCCTTTTTTTATCCGCCTGAGTGGCCGAGTAGGCAAGAGTCTCGACTAGCAATTCAATGGTCGTGGGTTCAAATCTCAAGTGCGGCAGAGTTTTAATAATAATAAAAATAATAATAATAATAATAATAATATTAATAAAAAATAAAAGCCGAAAGCCTTAGATGCTAGTGCTTTAAGACTTTAGTCTTAGAATTTATTCTCTGGCTAAATTTACATAATAATAACAATAATAATAATAATAATATTCTTCCCTTTAAATTTGACATACATGTGAAAGCATATGGAAATCCATACTTTATCTAAATCGAATTTTTCGCAATCATTTAAAAATAATGATTGAAATGATTGCCGCCTTTATACTTTGTATATAAATGTATGCACTTATTTTATGAACGGCACGACCACACTTGTTGATATTGTGAAAAGATAAGACGACTTTGTTTGCTAAATTAAATAAAATAGAAAAATTTCTAAACTTTTCATTTAAGCAGTCAACCCAAGAGCAAGAAGGAAAAAGAACAAGTAAAAAAATCGTATTTGGCTGCAGTCGAATCTTTTATACCCAGCACCTGTTTAGCAAAAAAAAAAAAAAAAAACACAAAAAAACAAAAAGGAACCACAAAAGTAAATTCTTTTTGCTTTTGAAAGCAGACCTATTCTCAGTTCATATTATGCTATGCGTGCACATGCGTGCTTTCACCGATTTACCTTAGGCGACAACTGACAATTTTTCAAATTAAATTTGAAGCCGATAGCTGAATTTTTGCGAACGACATACACAGACGGACAAATCGATAGACATCATGTCAAAAGTTGATATTGATCAGTTGTGTATATATGTCATTTCATGAATCCCTGAAGCTTCTCTCAAGCGTTTTCTGTTGCAAACATTTTGACAATCTGAATATATCACTGATTCTCTTTCCGCGGTGATGCTGAATGAATATAAATATATGTATATATATAAATTCTTTCATTCATCGTAACGATGTTTTTACTGTTATTACATGCACTGTTCTTGTCTTGTCTAGTTGTCTATCTGCACCTTTGAGTAAATAAGCTTGATTTTCTGTTAAAAATCTCTAGACATTATGCTCGTTTTGCTTGCAAGGTACCGGCAAGACTTTTTTATTCCATCTTTCGCTTCAATCGTCATCTATTTAAAGAAGATTTTTCTCTGAAGATGACATATATGTATTTCTGCAAACTTTCTTTAGAGATTTGCCCCTTCCTTAAGGATTTATGATAAATGTGCTTTTTTTTTCTTTTTCTTGTATAGTTTCACTTCTTTTTTTTTTTTTTTTTCATATATTATTTTTATGGAAAATGAATTGGCAGAAATCGCTATAAAGTTAATATTTGTACTCGTTAACGTTTTTCAATGCATCACATTTAAGTGCGTTTTATATTTATATCGACAAATACCTCTTAAAAGGAAATTTTAAATCATATTTAAAATAAATAATGAAAATATGTTCACCTTACGATTATGATTTTGTAAGCGTATCTATCTAGCCTGCGAAAACTAATATTTTGTATACCGCCAAAATTGTAGATCATTTCCAACTTGAAAGATTAAATAAGAAATGAAAATTTTCCTTAATAAAATTTAAACTAAACTTAACTCAAGCTTTCGCTTGCAATTGTAAAGCAAACCTTTATGAATATAAAAGCAGAGTATGTAGAGGTGCGATCTTTAGTTTGCACAATTACTTAAAAAGTGCTAACGTATTGCGCAAAATGATGTTATAAAATATTCGAACGATATACGAAAGATTTGAGAAAATTTTCTTCTTCTTTTTTTTTTTTCATCTTGCACTAAAACAAAGGTATAGTTCTTAAGTGGTCGTCATATATGAGATTTTGCGCTCGGTGTTACCTATTGTTTTTAACTTAAACTTTTCTCGACAGCGATAATGAAAAAGACAAGGTTCGTAATAAATTAAATTTTCAAATATTTTATTTAATCCTTTCAGCAAATTGTACAAATCCTTTTATATTGTATGTGTTGTGTAAACTTTGTATATATGTATATATATGAGCCCACCTACATATATATTTGATAAAAATATAATATGAGAAATGTAGTTGAATGGTGTTTGCAGAGAGAGAGAGAGAGAGAGAGAGAAAGAATGACGCTATCATAACACGTACACACATTTATGCCGCTTTACAGTAAATAGTTCATCAATATGGTGCACAAATGATAAGAGGTTTCTCTAGTATGCATACGCAGCCACACAACCGCAATGTAACCTCGAAATAAAACTCCCAACTACATAAACATTGAAAATGCCAAACACACCAAAAAGAAAAGAATTTCTGAATAATTGAACAGAAGATATACATACATACACACACGACACACGACAGTATGAGCAAGAATAGTGGAACATATAGAGGTGAGCATATGTTCCCACAAAAGTTTGCTCAATCATTTGGTTGTTGTTGGGCTGGGTTGGGTTGGCTTGGGTTGGCAGAAAAGGTAAATTTTTGATAAGTTTATAAATGAAACCAAAAAATTTATAATCTTTACCAGACGAAAAGCAAAAAAAAAAAAATGTAAAAAGAAAAATGAGAAGCAAGAGAATTTAATTCATATTTTTGTTTTCTCTTTTATTTATCTTTTTTTTTTTTCTTTTTAAGCCACAAAACTAAAGCATACTTGCAGGGTTAACCAATTATACTCTTGTTCGAAATTCACTTCCGTTGTTCCGTTTAGTAAGTTATTTTGATGAAAATCTTTCTCACCCCCTCACCCTAACCCTTATGTTTGCCTTTGCTCACCCCTTTCCTTTCGGGTTCGTTTTTTGTTTTTGTTTTTATTTTTAGTTTTTCTTGTTTTTTTTTGTTTTTTTCTTTGCGAAGCCAAGCCAAGTCAAATTTTTACCGTTAGGGAAACCGAACGTCACACAAATCATACACACAATGGATTTAATGTAACGGAAGCAATTTCCTAGAATTTACATTTTACACTACGATTTGGAATTAAGCCAACAAAAGAAAAGCAAATCAAAAAAACTAAAAAATGAAGCAAAAAAAAAAAAAAAAGATAAAAATAAAAATAAAAATAAAAATAAGAAATCAAACATTTAAAAAAGATTAACACATTTCTTCACTTCTCCTTCTATTCATCCTTCTCTCTCTCGTTTTATCTATCCTTCTCTTTCCGTCTATAGCTAAGTCTGTTTGTGTTCACGTCAAAGGCATTAATAACAAGAATGTTAACAGGGTTTAAAAGGAAAATATCATAACCATTTATTTCAATTACCTAACAATACTTTTTTCACTTTTTCATTCTCCTTTTTTTTCATCTTGTCATCTTGTGTAAATCATTATTAAATTTATAACAGGATAACGCCTTTACAATTCAAAAGCAAAAAAGAAGCAGAGCACAAGATGACGATGAAGCAAAGCATTACCAAAAGTAAGACTATTGAAAGAATCCACAAAGGAATTATACGATTGTGATTGCAACTTTGTAAAGCCATTAAAAATTGCAGCAAATAAGTGTAGCAGAAGTAAATCAACCAATGGCAAAAGTAGAACTCCTTAGGCACGCTATATTCGTCGAGAGAAACCGAGAGGATATATGCCATTGCCACTGTTCACTTCTTTATTTGGTAAATGCGAAAAAATCAAAGTTCATTTTTTTTTCTTGTTAATTTTATTTAAATCAGAGTTTCCAAGAAGCATTTGCTTAGTTGTAATGAGTGATATCTAAATGAGTAAAGAGATGAAAACGGAAAGTTGCAATGGTTTTCATACATCTGCAGGGGCAACAGGGACTTGTTCTAATTGAAAGAAAAGGCCAAGACATAGCAAACATTTGTCTTATCTTGGACTCTGCGATCTACTCTTTAACCATAGCAACCATAGTTTCCCTTAACATTCAGTCTGAATAAATTTTGTTTGCATTTTTCCCTTGAAAAAAATGAAGAAATGAAAGAAACACAAAAAAAGATTTTAAACAGATTTTAAAGCACACTATCCATGAATGAATTGAAAATATTGTACTTTGATCGTAATCGCTCTCACTGTCAATGTATACAATTTTAATGTTCCTTTGATCTTGCTCGGAACCCTTTGTTTTAATCTCGTTTGATCTTTAAATTTTTCCATGAAACCACGAAATAGTAAACGTTTCACAACAATGTTTGCAAATCCTTCCAATTTTTAATATAAAAAAAAAAAAAAAAAAAAAAAAAAATGAAATGTTCTTCGATTTTATGTACACTATCGCCATTTCACGAAATTGTAATCGCATTAATAAAACAAACAATGCAATCTTTTAGACAAGAATCGATTTACACGCTTTATAAAAATAAGTGCAAAAATTGTTGCGCGAAGACCCAAATTAAACGATTGCGTTTCGTCGTCACCGATGAAGCACATCATCTTCCAATTATCGAAATGTGTTATACAAACTTTTAAGCGTACCTACGTACTTACACAACAGCTTTCATTCAATAGGATTTTCAATCATACAATAGATGTTCGTACATAAGGTGTTCAAAAGTTTTCATTCCAAAATCACTCTCACTTGACTTTAGGGGCTTCATATTTATATGCTTCCACTTCCCGTCACTTATAATGAATATGAGATGAAATGGACTAAAATTGTGGGCGTAATTCGATTTTATATCACGACAAGACGGACTCCTAAATTATTTTAAGTTTCCCTCTTCAATTTCTCTTTTTCTCTTCATTCCTTCGTTTGCATAGATTTCGAGCAATTTTTTGAAGAATTGATTACAATTCTCCTTTTTCTTGTTTTCCTTGTTTTTCTTGTTTTTTCTTTTGCTTTCTTTTTTTTTTTTAATTTTGTCCATTTTGTCATTGTCGTCAAGTCTTTCTGCCTTTCTTTAAAAAGCTTGAAAGCCGTACTAAGAGAATAAGAATTTCTTTTCACCTTTGAGACGCTTAACATTACCAACGAACTTACTATGCCATCATTTTTGTGATGTTTATTATTGGCAGTATATATGATAGTGATAATAAAAATCTGTGTTTAATATGTTCGACTATGGCTGAGGACTATGTGCAACACGACAATATTCATTCCGTGCAAGCATGTCGCGTACATGTGTATTGCACGCACACGTTATACATATTATATGCATGTATTTTGGTACACATCCTGTTGATATTTTATGATAGCTATAACGGAATAAATAGGGCTTTCATGTGTAATGCTTGCTGATATACAAGCAACATATGCATATGGATTTATATATATATGCATATATATGCATATAAAAATACATGTATGTAAATGTGTGTTCATTCAGAGTTCATTCATTACATTATGGCGGCGACGACAAATGATAATTTTATAGCATGTATGACGCATAAGTTCTTAGCAAAATTCCAAAAGAAATTTCGAAAGCTTGAAATGTCTTGAAATTCTAACAAGCGCCTTGAAATAATTGACTGATCAATATCCGATCTCGCTTACCATCATCAATAACGATTAAATGAATATTCGATTTTTTTTACTAATAACGAGCGACTAATAACGAGCGACGGGTATACGTACGCAATGAGAACAATATTGTCACAAAACGAGAAAAATTTTAATATTTTCGTTAATGTCTCGAAACGCTTAAAGCTGAAGTCATGCCCGATCTCTTGACTAATCAAAAATTGCTTAAAATTATTTAAAACCATAAATAATGATTCGATGAAGATGAAGGTCTCTTCAATAAAATTTCATAAACATTTCTGACGCACACTGTCTTCATTCATTACCTTTTGTAAGTCTCTTTCGACACTATTTCATCTTCTCCGCAATGAGACAACAAAAACAATTGTGTATACGCGTTATGCGCGTTGTATACAATGAAAATATAATTAAATATGATATGCGTCCAGTCCAGGACATCGATGAACAGGACATTCATACATCACTCGCTTTATGTATACGAAATTTCATAGGTTTTAGTAGACATGGAAACGGAAAAATCAATGGAAACGACGACATTTGTTCGGATTGCGCTACGTAATAACGCATACACGCAATACTTTCTTCTTTTTTTTTTTGTATAAACACATGAAAGTAGGATATTGAGAGTACGAAGACTAAATGCGTGCAACGTTCGTGTTTGTTTATATAGTTTGTGGAAACATAAAAAATTGTTTTGCGTGCGTTTTTAAATTCACTCGATATTGTTGTTGTTTAAGTTTACCGTATAGAAGAGGTAATTATATTAAATTGCTTTTTGCTCTTTCCATTTTATAAAACGCATTATAATTTTTGCATGTCGCTGGTAGCTTTTATAGCGCATTTATTTATATATTTAATGATCGGGACTTTCGAAGCCGCTCAAATCATATACTTATATATATATATTGTATATTGGTTTGAAAGGATTTAGTTATATATGACAGTACAATGCAAAGGTTTTAACAGAAACATAAAAAAAAATACCGATGGAAATGAAAGAAAGCCAGCCTACAGATAAGCCTGAACGGCGAACCCATTAAAAAAGAATATCTATAATTGATCAACCAGTTTTACGGTACAGCTTTTGTAAATGGAAAGCATCTCCAAATTCGCCATTAGCCATTAGCCATTAGCTTTTTAAAGCCATAATAATGACGAACGCGAATATGGATTTTTCGGTTAACATTTTACCAAATAAATGAAAGAAAATTGCATTATAATTAAATGAAAATTACCTTTTTCGTTATAAACGTGCAGCTGAGAAATTATAGAAGAAAAAAAAAAATCAAGGAATGGAAAAGCATTGTGCGAACGGAATTATTAATTTGTTTATTTGTTTTTCGCGCTATAATTTATTTAGTTTTTTATAATGATCACTATTAAGAAAACAAATTTAATTTATTTTTTTTTTTTTTTTTTTTTTAGAAATACCTTTGCTTAGTACATAAAAAGTATTATATTTAAATTTTTCTATTCACGTACTTAACTGAAAGAGGATATTATTGCATTCAACTAAAGGGTATTTTGATGAAACTTGGTGCACAGACATGCTGCTAAATGGATGGGAAAAATTTAGATACGATGACACCATTCGCCCAAGAGGGGAAGAATACGTTAATTTTGTCAAAATTGTTGCAACGCTCACGAAGAAGCATCCCAGACCCCTCGGAGTATATATTCTTAATCAGCATGAAATTCTAAATCGATTTAAATCTGTCCGTCTGTCCGTCTGTGTAAACATTGTAAACATTGTAAACATTCGCCTGGCCGCAAAAGTGAAGCTTTTCAATTTTGGCAGAACCATTCGACGTTTCTGCACGCAAATCGATCGAAGGGCAGGCCTGCAGCCCTACCTACGTAAAATGAGGACACCTGTGGAAAGGAATACAAAATTGGTTTTTTGCCATTATTGTCAGTCATAAACAGCAGCAGATAAATCTACAAAAATTTTATAGTACATTCCATGGGCGATGCTGTGGTACCTCTACAAAAAGTGAATAAATCGTCTACGCCTGTGTCATAATTTCATTTTTTCCCAATATCTTTATAACGCGCAGGAGCAAGCTTCAAAAACCCCATCAAGTATTCAAATCCTTGGTGAATTTCAAATTTGGAATGCACATGAGCGTGTCCGTCCGTTCACCTGTCCACCTACGCGCCCGCTCAACTACGTAGTATCTATGGTAAACGCTCTTCCGTTCCGAAAATGAAGCGTGCAACCTGCAAAAGAATTTGATAACTACCCAAACTTTTCAAAGAACACGCATACAACGCCTACACACCTATGTAACAAAAACATTGAACACCTTTGTTTTCCCTCTCCACGCCATTGTTCGTTGCTCATAAACTGTAACAGAAACACGATATAATTTTCCGCAAAATAATGCTATAAAACCAGCGTTTATCTTTTGGTCAAAAGACGTCAGTTCACCAACCAATTGAAGACAAAAATACATAGATGGACATTAAACAGATAGACCAATTAGATAAATTGGTCGGTGTAATAAAAGTTGGACGTTACATGACACATGTTGTAATAATTCCGAATAGTGTATGTTTTCTCTCATATGTGAAAACAAAAGCATTCATTCAAAACTATTAAGTTTGTAGATCATATACTAATAACAATGCGCGATGATATGTATTCATCGGCCTTTTAGCAGGGAACGTGTTAAAAAAGGTGATTGATGACAACGAATCTTTTCCATCTCTGGAGAACACTTTTCGTGGAGGTACTGTGAGGAGGCAAAGTAGTCCCCCGTTTTGGCCTCACAGGTTCATCGTCTCTGAGGGGGGGGAAAACTAGGCTAAGTTAGAGTAAGAATTAGGATTAAGTAGAGGAATGAGAACAAAGGGAATGAGAACAAGGTGAGAGTAATTATCTTAAGTAAGGAGAGTTTGTTACGTTTATGTTATGAGAGAGTTAAGATCTAGTCTTAATAGGGAACACTCTGAACTGGCAAAGTGAATAGACGAATTATTTTATTGTAAGCAAAGTAAGAAAAATGAAACAAATAGAGAACATCTGAAAGTCAAAAGACATTCAAAGAAAACATAAAATTCTTGTGAATCAAAGCCTGATGCCGCTAAGCTTACCCCAGCACCAGGGAGGGAATGGCCAAAAGCCCTCACAGTACATATCGCTAAGCACGTTGCATCAACGCGCACGATTGCCATAAATACTGGGCACGCTCTCATCACTTATCAGCATCGGAGCCCTTTCTTCTTGGTTGTCGTATGACTTGAACACAATTCCCTCAAACATGAGGACAGCGTTTTAATCTTCGCCTTTGTAAATAGATGAAGTAAACGGTGCCGCCATGGTTTGTAGAGAAGAATTTTTTACATCGATTTAAAAAATCGAAACTTTGCTTACTTACTTACTTACTTACTTACGCAGAAGTATTGCTCAAGTACTGCTAAATTTTTTGTGTATCGAGACCAACGATGGAAGTGTTCTTCTCGGAGTGTTCTATTTATGTGTTTTGTTAGTGTTGAACTTAAGTTGAATTTAAATTATCTTTATATCGTATTTATTATTGAAAAAGGTGAAAATGTATTTGCTATTATTTGTTTACAGAGCAAGAGCAAAACAAAGAATATAACTAATAACATAGATTTTTTGTAAAGCATACAAAATTTACTTGCATAAGCTCTACTTTAAAAATAAATAATGTCAATACAATGTGATGTGCTTTTACAACATTGCAGAGATGATTGCAATGCAAAAATTTTAACTATAATATGAAATATGTGTAATAAAACTTCAAATAAATATATGCGTACGTACTTATATGGGATGTGTAGTATAGTAGCAATCATGCACACGCTAGCAAAGAGTTATGTATATATGTTATAAAAAAAGGAAACTCACATTGAAATGTTTATTTAAACTTACAGAAGAAAGAAAGGAGCATATTTTTCCGTTACATGTACATAAATGCGTATATATATGTGTATATGCATAAACATATATACACTGAACCAAATAGATTCTCCGGCATTATTTACATTTACCTTTAGGTAAATGTTATCAGAACTTAATTGAGTGTTATTTGCTGAGCTTTTTTTACATACATACATACATACATACATACATATATACATACATGCATACATACAACATACCTATCTATACTTGTACATATAGTATGAGTATGAGTATGAGTATGAAACTGAAATAATTGCTATTTGAAAGAAATGTAAGTATATATACATACATATATGTATATATATATATACTTGCAATTGTAAATCAAGTACAATACTTGTATTTACTATGGAAGTGCAGGAGGACTTTTAATAAGTAAGTGAAAATAATAAAACGAAACGAATGATTAAACAAAATTTTCTTTAAAATAATTCAAGAATATTACACAACATTGAATGTCTCAGGAAAAATGTTATTTAAATTTCTTGAAATAAATTTCTCTTGCTTCAAGGCATCAAGACCATATTGTTGTTGTTTATTTATCATAAGAATGGGGATAATTTACGCATAATTGATATTTTCTATTGTAACATGCTAACGCTATCTATACATATATACTACGACTAAGCGATAGCAGAGAAAAACATTAGTTTTCAAATGCGTTTGTATTGTTCAGAGTTCACATGATAACTGTGTGACAAAAAGAAGCTTTTTCTTACACATCTTACACATCCTCTATTCATCATGTATCTCTCTCTGTGAGTAGCAAATGTGTAATATTCAAGAACACTTACATTTTAGAGAAACGATAGGAAATTGCATAAGAAAAGCAACCACACCCAGCAGCTTTAAAGTTTTCATAGTTCGTAACAACAAATCACTGGCTAACATAACATATAACTTGAACTTAAATAAAACATGAGTAGAAAAATATACAAGTTTTGCTTTTTTAAAACAAATATTTTGAAACGTCTCTAATAAATAATTCTCATTGAATTAAATTAAGATTAAGATGAAAGTAAGTAAGAAACCTAGTTATGTCACATATCAGATGATATTCTACAAATTTGTTAAACCAATTTCCGAGCGTCCCAAACGGCCAATACATACGAATTTACGTTTATTTCACAATTCATTTTGAACGTCAATGGATGCATTGTAGAAGTGTTGAAAATGTTCTACTCAAACATAAAAAATTGTTTCGCGAATACCGTTGTCGCTAAATTACGGTAAGACTTTGTAATTTTGTTACATCGAGCACCCGGGCGAAGTAACGAGAGAGATAAATTATTTCTTCGAGATAACTTCAATATCCCCGCTGTTATGCGTATGGATCGATTCGGTATATTAACCTTTTCATTTTGCAAGAAAATCAACATTTTTTCAATGAATCTTTTGAATCCTAACAATAGGCATTTAACGGTTGCTTAAAAACCCCACAATCTTCTTGAAGCAATTGTTCGACTTTTCATCAAATAAGGAAAACACGCAATGTCGCAAGTAGTTCTCTCGCTCTCCCTCTCGCTCACTCATTCTTCCTCTCTCTCCTTCTTGCCTACCTTCTTTCTGCCTCTCTTTCTTGTGAACAAATATGATATCCGCTCATAAGAATACCGAAAATCCTGTAGAAAGGCTAGCGCTATATAAAATAGTATACGCTTAGACTTACGGTATCAAGTGCGTATTTCTACGACCGTAACCAAAATTTATGATAGCCGGACACAAGTGTAGTGAAGTTCAATTCATATTTAATAGTGTGCGTTCTTCAACCAAAATTGTTGTTGATGCACTCAATTTTACCGAGACATTATGAAAAGAGTGATCTTTAGAGTGAACATAAGGAGGGAGAAACATTAAGTGGACATATGGACACATATGGACTTGTGTAGAAAAATTGTTCCGCAAGTTTACTAAAAGATATTCACGTACACGTTACATGTTTCATATGCGCAAATATATGTCAAAAGTGAGTCAATCAAGGCTTTAACGGACACTGACTGACATTTAATGACCGCAACAATCAGATATAATCCCAAAAATTACGTATCATGTTTCCAGACGCACCTAATTTTCTATTTTTGTCTATTTTTTCAATTTTTACCTGTGAAAAATTGATATTTTCAGGAGAAATACAGAAAATAGTTTTTCGATGGGACGAAAGTATTTTCCATTCATGTATACAAAAGGACTCGTTTTTTTGGTTGGCAATGCTCGAATGCTCGGCTCGAACGGACAAGTCATTAATTGTAAGTGGTGTTAATTGGAAGACAAGACGTAATGTGTCTTGATAAGAGCGTGGGCAACAGGACATTCCAGGTTAATGCTGCTAATGCTTCCTGGGTGAATTTTGCCCGACAATGCCCGTACGTCATGATATCATGATTTTTAGCATATTGAATTCATTGTTCGTCTGAATTGTATCGTTGTTGCCCTTGATAGCATTCCCTGGTAGTGATTTTATTTAATTGAAACAAATCATAATACATACGCAGCTCATTTTCAACAAATTGAAAGAATTTAACGTCTACCACCTGCATCTGTATAATGAGAAGAAAATTGAGAGAAAGAATTCCTTAAGAAATAAACTCATATTGTATGTGAATGTATTTGTGCTGGTAAAGAGAAGACAGCTGTTTTTGAAAATGGCACACACAGCTCTTTTAAAAACACAAACTACAGTAATTGCAAAAAAAAAAGAAAGAAATACTTTAGCAATTGCAGAACTCAATGTTCAGAATTGACTGAATAGAAAGCCGACCGCATTTCTGGAAAAAAAAACAAAAGCGTCAGTAAACCCCCGCCCACTAGAACTCACAGAGTTCTGTAAATACATTTTTTTTATTGTTTTTTTTTTTTTTTTCTTTTGCGTTACATACAATAAGCAAGATGGTGAAAACAAATAGAAGGTATAAGTGCTTGGTTTCCTTAAACGATATGCACATAGTATGACAAAAACCAATATAAAGTACATATCGGAAAAGATAACACTTGGAAGCTCGGTAAACAAACAAACCGACAATTGTTTGAAAGCATTTCAATGTTCTCAATTTGAACGCATTGATGCTGGATGCATGCTTTTCATGCAAGCACATGTGTCAGAAGTTTGATTTTGCTTTAATTTGAAACCTGCATACTACTGTCTACCGGTACAACACTATAACAGCGTCATTAACGAAATACAAAACATTCTCATTAGGCTTACCGCCAGGACATGTTGCTTCCTCGAACCTTATGCTGCTTTTTTTTTTTGTTCAAGTTTTTATCCTTTGTTTTCACTAACTAATTTCTAAAGATCTTTTACAATTTGAAGAAGAAATTACCCAACCAGTAGGCTGCGCTAACAAACAGAATGTATACAATAAAGGAAACATGGAAATACATAATTAAAAAGAGAGAAAATAAATACTCATAGAAAATTAGATTAAAATATTCAGGTGTTTAAAAAAATTCTTATTTTCATATCTAGGATTGTCTTTCTGGTACTAAGACCTTTACTCAGCGACAGCCTACAAATCTGAGCATATGAGGTTTAACGTTAATTGAAAGCTGGTGATACGGCTAGTAGATGTATAAAATGTGGGCACAAAATCCTTCCTACAAGTGTAAGAATTTTATGCTTTGCATAGTCAAGAAAAATTTTGGCCTGCTTATAAGACAAGATGAGGTTCCTAGCAATAAACCAAAATTTTATTTAACCGCATTCACTCTAGAAATGTACATAGAGAAAGTCAATGATATACATGGAGAAAATATTCTTAAAATCGGCAAAATCTAAATCTGACACTGGCGTTTTGCAGCCATAGTTATGTCATTGAGATTTTTATTCGATGCCTGTCTATGAACTCTTACTAATATCGATTCTCTTCTGATGCTGACTGCTAAGGCATAACAACAAAGTGCGAGCAAAATCGTCAAAGCGAGGAGCAGTGCTCCTGTCTCTCTGGCAAAGTCTATAAGGGCATCTAAGGGGGTTAAGCTGTATTAAAATGACGGGTTATCTATCCGACAAACTTGAACTTGTATTGTTGGCCTCCAGTTGCATCTAGCGGTTCCAAAAGTGAATATCACCTTGAAAATGACAAATTGCATGCATATTTCACGATCTGTTCTCATATGCGGGGGATATCGTCTAATAGACGGTATCACACTTCTTAAAGTTACCCGTTTTTTTTTTTTTTTTCGTGAAGATCCCTGACATAAACAAGGTTTACTTGTTATAAACGTCACTTCATTTTTTGATTACGCCATAAAAGTCGTGCACGAACAGAACACCGTAAACGAATGCATGTCGGAAATCGTTTGCAAAATGTTGGAGTCTTTGTTCTTTTCATTTTGATCTACCAACTAAGTCAGTTTTGATATACTCACAGCGAAAATTCGACATAACCTTATTTTTGATCATTTAACTGTTTGGAGAATTTCACAGCTATTTCGAAACATTTGGCATTTGAAGTTTGCGCAGTTTTGGCTTTAGAACTTATGCGCTTAAATATAAGATCCTCTCTTCTTAATTATTGAGATGTTCGGCAAGTCATTTCGATTTTCCGCAACAGTGGATTTAATTGTAGTTTTTCCCAGCCAAGTTGACACTAGAGCCGAACGGCTTGTTTGTGCCTTATCAGCAAAAGTTGAGCATATTTTAGTAAAGTAGAATGGTATGGAAGCAAGAAGAATGTTGTTCGCTGGGTGTGAAGAAGTCAAGTATTGCAAGAAGGACAGTGCCAAAAAAAGTGGTTTGCAAAATTTCGTACCGAAAATTTTGATGTTGAATATATACCGCGTTCTAGAAGGTCAGCCGAAGCCGACGAAGACCAAATAAAGCAAATAAACTGATGCAAACCGAAATCGCGGAGAGCTTACATTTATTAAATTCGAATGTTCCCGATAATGTAGGTGTGCACTACAAAAAAATCGTCGATCAATTTAATGAAAAAACGAAATAACATTTCGAGTAAGCCAACAGTAATCACACCTGCTTAGGTGTGTTGGTTAATAGTCAACTTTGATTTTGTTAAATTCTAATGGGAAACATAACAATTCTCGGTCATTACGAAAATATTTTATATATTTTTTTTGCTAAGCATTGATTGGGGTTGAAACGAACGAAGTGATGAAAAGGACTCTCAATAGACACTTTAACAAAAGAAAGACTGTATGGCAGGAGACAGGTAAAGGCACTTATAAATGTATGAATAGATTGGAGTCAATTATTTCTAGCAAGTAAAGTGATTCGTTCTAACAGTGTGGAAATGGAAAACTATATACTTACATATATGTATATATTGCTTCTTTTTCTTTTGTTTTTTTTTTTCTTTTGCATACTCACCCATCGAATTGTTATTTACAGATAATTTCTATACGTACCTGAAAAGACAAAAATACAAAGTCAGAATGTTCGTTCGTAAGCACTTTTCATAAATATTAAATAAAAATTCATTACTTTCAAAAAGGAATTTGTAGAGAAATCCACAAAATTTTTTTTTTTTTTTTTGATTTATGAAGAATCTCTTTTAAGAGAAAATGACGAAGCGAAAATTCCCCCTAACCATCTTTTCTGCGTTAAGTATATTATATAAAATTTCCTGCATCACGTCTCGTATAAGCGACACCACAGTGATAGATATATAGATATCTATTATATATATATTTTAAAATTAAAAAAAAAAAGTGAAAAAAGTAAAAACGGAAAGGGGGAAACATGTAAATTATGCGATTATAAGGAATAGTAAAAAAAAGAATACCACAAATTTTTTGCAAAACAAAATATTCCCCTTGATATCATAAATAGAAACGGTCCGTTTCATGATATGAACGCATACAGACCGAGCCATGCAAAAATACAAAGACGAGTAAATATGTTAGCCACGGGGAAGAGAATGACAGAATACTGTCAAATACAACGGATATCTCTGATGTACAGGAAAATCCATCCAGCATATATGTCATAAAAAACTGAAATAAATATTAACACAAAATGCTGTCAATACAATTTGTGAACAAACACATTCACATTAACAAGAAGAAGAAAAAGAAGAAGAAGACGCAATAAATGCGTACACTCTTGTGTTTCCCATTGCTTATTTCCTTGGCAAGCGTGGGCAGTCTAAGGACCATGTCAAATTTATACCTATCTTTTACTTTACAAGTGAGCTTCTGAGTGGTATTAACTACCCCTTCTTTCTTCTGTCTGTCTCTCGTTGAAATGCAGAAGAAGTGCATTCATTCAAGAAAAGATATTGAAAGTCTAATCTTATAAAAGGGGTTAGACAGTAGCTACAAAGTTGTTGAATAATGAGAACCATGGGCAAAATTGTTTTGTTGTTGTGTCACTCAAGGTACATTTTTTAATATAGCCTACTAATCATGACGTAGGAAACGGGTTGAAACTTGATTTTCATGAACTAATGTAACTGGACGCATGGATTTCGGAATCTCCCATAACTTCAATTGTAAGCAATTTCCTCTAGACAACATCTATATCTGACACGCTTGCCATATATATATATATATATATATACATATATATATATACATATATATATATATATATATATATTGAGGGTTGAATCTTTTTGAGTGGCGATCCTATCGCAGCAGAGAAGCAAGCAAAGAAACAATCTTGTAGGATTCGAAACAAGTAGTGCAGTTGCGATTAGTACTCCGATGGCCTTTAGGCAGACAAAATCGTCGTCATAGACGTCTCAATTGACAAACAGACAGAGCATCAGAGGAACAGTAGCGGGCGTTCAGATATGACGTTTCCCTCAATTTCGAAAGGCCGACCAATCAGAAAGTGAAAAGCATAGCCGTTCAATAGTTCGCGGAGATCTGTGATACAATACAGACGTCCAACGCTTGAAAAACATTGCTTCGAAAAACAATGCCTCAAATCGAGGGTTCAAAACAATCAAAAATGAAATGTTTACTTAGTTTATTAATGTACAGCTGTATGCATCCTGAGTATGCGAAGCTGAGTATGTAGAAGTCCTAAGAGCTCCCGCTTTAAACATATAATGATTTACTAAAACAAGGCGTGGTCCGATCCAAACAATTTTCAAACATGTCAGTGTACCAAGTGTCATTGAAGTATCTCAAAGAACAACACGGACAAACAGACAGAGAGACAGATAGACATGCCTACAATAATTCAGAAAGTCATTCCGTGTCCATCGGTATAATAAAAGATAGGTCTGCCTCAAGCCCTTCCATGTGTTGTCACCAACAAACATAATATACTATGTACGACAAGTGGTGTAGAGTACAAGAACTTTACAAAACTCTACTTAAATTTTCTCATATACAAAGTAATTTTCAATTTCATCGATTCTTTTTAAACATTTTTCAAAATGCCATAATTCCATATAAACGCCATTAAATACATGTGTGTTTCAATTTTAAGCAATTTCCCTCAAAAAAAAACCCAATAGCTTTCGACTATATAGGTTATATATATTTAGATGTAAGAACGAATGAAATTTTATCAGAGCGTAGTCGTCATCACAATTCCGAGGCATAAAAATCAATTAAACGTAGAACTTTGTACGCTCCTAGACAACATGTGGCTGGCAGTGCGGAAATGGAACATTATAGCGGAGTTAAAACATAGTAAAGTAACGAGAATGGATGAATTTTAAAAACTCAGATAGAATTTTTAAGCGGGATCAATGCAATAATGGATAAAAATGGGGAATTTTTCTGAACGAATCATTTTGTTTATCAAACCAGCAAATCCTTGCAATTCTTTCCGAGATGTAAAGAAGGCAAACATTTTATAAAAACGACGTATAACTCCTCTTAATTAATATATAATACAATCCAACAACAACAAAGAAAAATAAATAAATAAAACTGAACAATTGATTCCCATTTTATATCTCTGCGCTATAAGGCATTTCTACGTTTAATGTTTTTATGCAGAAACAAAGTATTAAACCGTTTTCAAGAACGTTACAATTCTGGCTGTCGAAACCGGCATTCACTCAACACATTTATAGCTGTAGGTTTTGTGAATATTGCAAGCGGTTACTTTTTGTTTTGTTTTTGCGTATCGTCCATTGATTGTCTGTATGGTTAGATAACAGCGCACATGTGTGCATGTGGTTTAAAACTCATTCGTTCATGGCATTTTTTTTATTTTTTTTTATTTTTTTTTTTGTTATGTTCGGCTTTTCATACAATATCAGTGGTTTTGAAAAAGGTGTACTAATGTGAGGACGGATTTATATTCATTCACAACACATTGTTCAATGCTGACGTTGGCATGAGACAACATTTCATCATATATAAGAACATAAGAACATGTATGGGCATCAACACTTCATTCATCCAAAACAGGATATTGTTGATACTGACAAGCTATTATATGCGTACCACGACAAACAGAAGGTATTAAGTGTACCGTAAAACAAACAGGGAGCAGTAAGAACAAATTCTAAACACTGCAATAAGCCTTTGAGCGAATCTTAGATATCCGTCTCCCTCATCAAATTATTTTATATTAAATTTATTAAAGGTTTCGTAATCAAGCACGAGCACACAAGTAACTCTGTTTAACTATTGCAAGTATGCACATATTTGACGTAAAACTCAAACAAAGTCAAAACAAGTACACAAGAATCCGGTCTATCAACGCATTGCTTGCAGGTTTAAATTTCAGTGTGCCGTCGTAGCTATACCGAATGAGTAGTCAGTCCGTAAAGGGACCACACCTACTGGTCGGTCTGCTTCCACACCTCTCACGCTATCTCATTGTCTTTCTCCTCGCTCCTTTCTGCCTGATTGGTCATATTAAAAAAGAAAGATGCAAACATTTAATCTCTGTTCTCTTTATTGGTCTAAGGTTGAAGGTAATTTGAAGCTTAAATTTATCGAGATTAGTCGTGAGCCGATCGATTAGTGCGAAATAATAGTCCTTAAAACGAAATTTCGTTAATCAATCATTTTCGAGCCACCCGTTCACTTATGGCTTTCTCTCCGCTCAAGGCGCAATATCACGATTTGAAACGTGTCTAAAATGTGCTTTTGCTTTTTCTACCATGGGCGTTTCTCTAATGATCTCTCTTATCAGCTGCTCTCTTCCTCTTCTCTTCATTGTCGATCGTCATTGCAAGGAGGCAACATTAGAACGCATCATTAATTTTCTTTCTCTTTTCGCTTGTTTCATTGCGCTGGTTGACATTGCAACGCTTCGGATTGCAATTGTTTTTGGATCCTAAATATGTGACAAAGTGGACAAATTTTATAAATTTAAACTCGAATAACAATATTGTAACAAATTGGAAAGCGATGGTTAATTAATATACATTTAGCAGAAGGAAAACGTGCGCAATAACGCGAATAACACATGAAAACTATAACGAATTATTTGCTTCCTTACGAATTCCTATTATCGTAACATATTTCGCATATAATCTAAAGAGTAGAACCGTTTAAATATGTTGTACTTACATACTGCTGCAGTGTTATCTTTCTCAAATTTATAACAACATAGTCTTTGTCTACACATTCTCATAGTCTTCTTCTACGAGGACATCTTTCTTCGAACAGACGTATATATTACTATCACATCGCATTTCCATGCGTTCAGTGTTACAATTACACTCCTGTATACTGCATGCAAAACACATAATGGAACACTCATTCTCGATATATAATCTACATCTTATTCACATACTTTGCACTATGATAACGTAAACGTTCGCTTCGCGTATCATCTCATTATTGATATATTATTCACATGCATTGCAAAAACCAGCTACGCGAAAATGATATCAGAAAACCACATTGTTCGTGTCTCTTATGCAGTTACCGATAGTTACCGAGAACATCAAGTTACAAAACAATCGTAATCGCAGTCAATAAGTGTAATATGTTATGGTCATAAGTTAAATAAAGTGAATTGCAGCTAAATGTCGTCTACCATTTCACTCGTAAGAGAATGCCGAATCTATTCGAATATGTTGAGAAAGGTATCGTAACACGCATCACGGTTCTCGGTAATGAAAGGAGAACATTTGCTTTGTCTGCGTCTGTATCGAGACCTGACTCGGGAATGAAGGATAGCATAAAGTAGCAGACGATATCACTAATCTCATCAAATGCTTCACATTCGATTACACATACACATAAACAAATTTTCATAAACCGCACAGAACGTAGAAGTATTCAGTATTAGTTGTTGAAAATTTCTTCTTTTTTTTTTTTCTTCAAGTTTCTACGTTAACATCCTAAAGCTATTTATGTGATCATCTTTCCGATCTTTCTTGATCTTATCAAAGGATAGAACATATTACAAATTAAACGTAAATCAATTGAAGAAAAAGGAAAAAAAAGCTGTCCATGCTGTGCTAAGATTTCGAAAGAAAAGTTTGAATATTTTTATCGCATGCGAGAGGTATTTCCATATAGATTCACGTGATATAGGTGAATAACGTTGGAATGTTTTTAGTTTGGACGCACCAGAATCTCTTGTTCCATAGTCTTAAATTTATTAAGCTTGTTTTAAAGGTATTTTTTTATAGATTCATTAGGTGTCACCCAAAATACTTTCCGTTTCTTAATTTAGACGTAGACGGGAGGCATCCAAGTCCAGCCATATCTTAGTCCTAACTAATTAACAGAGTTCGTGTTAGGGAGTTCACAAGGCTCTGGTAAGGGAGATGGTCGGTGCCTTCACTAGTTAAATTCGCATTTATCTTCCCATCTGGTCTTTCTTCCAGTAATTGTAACTGCCTGTGAAGCTCTATCGAATTGCATCAAACTCGTATTTGAAACATACAACGTATAATGCGTCACATGATCTGTGATTTATGTCGAGAACTAAAGGGCGTTTTTTCCAAATATCACATACTTACCAGTATAGATATTATTTATCTTGAGGCAATGAAATAAACGATTCAATTATCGCAAACTACAGATTTTTTGCTTCGCTTTAAAACAAACTTTAATACACAAGCTGCTAATGGTAGATAATAAAAAATGCAGTCGAAAATGCATATAACTTAAAGGACTTTACTCGATTTCGTCTTTTCGAAAGCTTAGTTAATTTAATAAATTTAACAACATTAAGAAAGTTTGCAATGAGATACGATGACGCAGCGAAAAACGTATCTAAACAAGATACAGGTGCAAAATGAAAGCTTATGAATATTTATTTTTTTACATCCATTAACCAAAACTTGAGGTTCCGTTAATTTGTTATTCCATTTGTCGCATCTTCATCATGATTATATATTCAAACTCAACATGACACGCTACATGAAGCAAAAAATAACATGAAAGATATCCCAACTTTTAGATAACTTTTAGGTAAAGCAAGCATTCGAACAAGAGGACAAACCGGAGAGAGATTAATGAACAGACTGCACGTGTCTGTAATATCGATGCAGCGTGTTACAAACGGATAGACAAATTTAATATCACTTTAATAGACTACTTTTCTTTTTGTGCTTTCATTCTTCGCTCTTCGCTTATTTTCTCACTGATTAACAGAAAAAAAAAAAAAAAAAAAAAAAAAAAACAAGTAATAAAATTATATTCAGTCGTGACCAATTCCTTTATACCCGTTACAGTGATCTTAAAAGAAAATAATAGAACTGTAAGACTGGGCGAGCCTGGCTAATCTTTTGTAAAGATGTTCACGTCAGTTTGTTTTACATAGACGTGTGTGCGCTGTAGGCGACCACTTTCATATTCCTTTGCAAGTTTGTAGGCGATATGTTCATTTTTGCAAACGGGAGAATATCTACAATAAAGACTGCGCAGTTGCGCAGTAACGGAAAGATGGACAGATGAACGATTTTATTCCGAATTTGAAATTGGCCAAGACTTTATATGTTTTATGGGGTTTTTGAGGCTTGCTTCTGTCCGTTCTATGAAATTATGGCACACCAGCAAATTGAGCAGTCGTGGGCGTTTATTCCATTTCTATAGAGGTTCAATAGCATCGCCCATAGAAAACGCTTTCACATTTTTTATATATATTTATGTGCTATAGTTTATGAGTAATAATAAAAAATCAAGCTTTTAATCCTTTCTGCAAGAGCTACGTATGTTTCTGCCAGATATGGAGTCAACTGCGGCCAGGAGAATGTTTATAACAGACATTACACAGACGCGCATGCTTAAATGGATTCTAAATGGAATTGTTGCTGTTGATTTGGGTGATCTGGGAAGGTTGCTTCTGGGCGTTGCAAACGTTCTGACAAAATGAAGGTACGCCACACCTTTCGATAATGGGTATAAAAAAGAAAAGAAAAGCAATGACAAAAACTGTAGCGAACACTTTTTATTTTCTTTTTTCATTTTTCATTTTTTTTTTTTTGCTTTTTTTTTCAACAGAAAATATGATATGTCCGCTGAGTTTTGAAAGTATTCAACAACTCTATCAAAGCTATAAAAGCAACAACAAACTCATCAGGAGAAAAAGTCCAAATTGTTTTCTTTTTTCCTCTTTTTTTTTTTTTTTTTTCTTTGTCTGCAGCCAACACTTTCAACAAACAAAGGCAGCAGCCCCTGCATATATATTAAGGTATTATATATAACAGGAACGAATCTTCTCAATGCAAAAAAAAACGTTCTTGCTTTAGAAAAACATTAAAAAAATATGTTGAAAATATTATGTAAAAAGCCAAGTCAGCAAAGCATCTCAATGCGAGTTGAAAACAAAATTGGAATTTTCCTCTAAAACTTTACGTTTTTTTCTACATGAACGGAGATAACAATCGCATCTCAAGTTTTATTCGAGTTGTAGACTGACTAGCTAAACTATTAAGCACTTTCAAAACAAAATTGAATGTGACAAAAAAAGAGGCAAAAAACCCAAATGCAGATGTCCGTTAACAAGTCAGCGATTATGTCTGGAATTATGAGCAAAGATCATCTCACCATAATAATGTGAAAAACATCTTGACGATCTACACCTACGTATATAATTAGTTAGACTAAAATTCTCTGAATAATCTTTCTATGATAATCTATGGCAAAGTAATCAATCAATTTCCCTGAAATGAAAGCCAAAATAAAATGATAACAGCCGTGATTACGTTAACCGAATTATATGCCGGTTACAAATGTCTAAGGATTGTCTACGTGCATAGATTCGCCTTAAAAATAATTACATGTACTGCACTCGCACATGCATAAATCGTTAAACTGACTGACCGTCAAGTAAGCTGTCAGGCTGAAACTTATACCCGACACTTTGAATATAGATATATTCGACAAAGTTGATTGAATGTACACAAGCTGTAACGAACCGAGCAGCGTTTCCTGTAAGAAGGCAAGAATGCATTCTCAATTTACTAAAAAATATTCGATGAGAAGGAAAATAATGCGAAGAGCACTGAGTGCCTTCACTTTTATTGATTCCAATTAAAAAGTTGATGACTACAAAGATCGGCAATAATCTCACCTACTCGCCACTAGGCTGCTACCACTACATGCTTCACTTCTTTCTGACTCTCACCGTGTTACACAAATGGGAGACATCTCCCGAGCAAGCGGTCGTAAGGAAAGGAAAGAAAAAAACAGAGACGTGTCAGCCCTTCCGAGGTAATGTAAATACAAAATTATCACTAAGCGCATCGCTTGGATCCGTTATTAGTGATGTCAACATGTCAATGAATAAAGCGAGTGTGATTGTTCCCCAATTCGAATGAATATATATATGCATACAAACGTTCGCTAGGCTTTAAATTACTGTGCACTACTACTAGTACTACTTGAACCTTGTGCAGACAATGATTATTTGAAATTTTCACTTTTTCTTAACTGCATTTTAACTGATTTTCCCAAGTTTTCGAAAAAGTAAAAATTAAAAAAAAAAAGAAAGAGAAAAAGCATTTAATTACTTAAAGTATAATAGCATTTCCGTATTTAATATCCTTTGCAGAACAAAAAGGATTTAATTAAGACAAAAAGTATTCGGTTTATTTTCTTTCTTATATTGTACTGAAAAAGAGAAATCAATTTTAATCAGACGTTTCTTTATCACGTAATGCAGAGTATGCAACGTAAATGCATTCTAGAAAAAAATTATATCCGACTTTGGTCGCATCTCTCGACGTATTGATTGCACTTACCCTTTGTGATAACTTAATTCTATATCGAAAGCCTATGGAAAACGAATGGATCTAATTGAAGCGAATGCTTTCCATTTAGAGAAGAATTTAATGCGTATTAGATGTAAAAAGCAACCGCATCAAGAATGCATGTATACTGGAGATTATCTACGAAGTTTACACAAATGGGTTAACAAAATTTGTATACTCTTGTGTTGGAAAGACAAGTAGAAAAATCAATTAAGTTAATGTGTATGGATGCATGCATGTAACGCACATACATGTCTATATACCTATTGTTTGGCTTATAAATACACTTGAAGTGTTTGTTAATATACCCGATTCAAAAGCAATTCATATGTGGCATATAGAATATGGAATGTGGAATGTGGAATGTGGAATGTGGAATGTGGAATGTGGAATATGGAATGTGGAATTTCAAAAGTCATTTATAGTGAGACGATAATAATTGTAGAATGTAATTAAAGGAAGGCTTTCTCTTCCTTTCTTTCATTTTTTATTTACTCATTAAATAACGGATTATAGTTCACGCAAAAGGATTTCCTATTTAACATTAAGACTCGAGAAGGCTTTAATGAATTATGCGTTTCAATCGTTTTCATCATTTCGTTAAGCAGAATGGAGAAAATTTATCATCATTTGCTTCTTTTTTATTTTTTGTTTTTTTCTTTGTTAAAATTGATTTTGTTGTAGTTGGACATTTCTCGATTTTGATTTTAGAAGAATACGGACAAGCCGGCCGATAGTTTGCCTACTCGTCGACAATATGTGCATATTAAAGATTTTTCGATTCATATCTACGTTAATTACACGCCTTGTGATGTCTGCATCCATCTTGAAATCTTACTCATTATATGGTCATTATGGTCGGGTCAAGCTCTTGTGTAAACGTATTCAAGGATACTTTAAATATGTTGATTTAATAACGTATGGTAAATAAATAAGTACATGAAATCCGAAAAGAGCATTAAAGCAAGAGTGAGGATAGCTGGTCTGAGAGGGAAACTCCAAACTAAACCACAACTTGTTCTTTAGCAAAGGAAAAGAAAAAAAAATTGTTGGTTTTTGCTGTAAAAAAAAGTCTAGCAAATTATTCGTTCACTCGTTTGGAAAAACAACATATAAATATATGTTTGAGAAAGTATTTAACAAAAAAAAAAGAAAAGAATAAAGTAGATATCGAGAGCATTTTACGATCAACATCGGAAGATAAGACTATTGACTTGTGTTTGTGGTATAACCAGTATTCAGATGCTGATAATATAAGGAATACGTAGGGTGTTTGAAAACATAGGAGACTATGCGCAATAACAAGGTCAAATGTTACAATGAAAAAGAGGTTTTATTTCTCACTTGGCCCGAAAAGCTTCCAGGCCCCTTGCGTTAGATCGATTTACAAACTTAATACCTTCCAAACAACGATACGTTAAACTTTCAGAAGAATACTTTGAAATTTTCGTTGATTTTTTATATATATATAGACGAGTAAGTGATCATTTGCTCCAAAATCAATATAATTAAGTTATTCCCTCGCTCGGCTTTGCTTCCATTCATTTACTTTCTAACAACGTGCTTTTACCATATGCTATCTCATCGTAGTACATTTCGTCTAAGTAACCTATTCACGTAAGATCAAGACGATAGAGAATGTGACCCAAAAAAAAATTAACCTTCATGTCCTTGGTGTCAACTTGGGAACACCAACTAATATGTCTGCATTATGAGAATTGTCCTACGGGTCGACTAGATGCGTTGTGTAAATCTGACCAATCGTTGAAAATCATCATCGACTAGACGCACAAGCCGCTCTATCACCCGCTTACTATCTATCACTGCCTTACTCAGTTTCCATTTAGCCATTTACCCGAATCCGTTACTCCATCCGTTTGCAGCATTAATGGTGTTGTCGTCAATGATTACAAATTCAAATTTTTCATTTTCTGTATATATACATATATATATATATATATATATATATATATATATATATTGCTTTTTTCCTTAATGGAGAATCTTTGTTTCGCTAGAAATCACAAACACAGTATGTATTAATAAAATTAAAATATTCTGACATGTGGATCAAAAAGTTATAGAAAACTGCTCTACCACTGGAATACGCAAGCATGTCAAGATAAATTCGAAACTAACTAGCATAGACACCTACTAACTATCTTAAATAGCTTTGTTAAATGGATGAAATAACTCCGTATATGGAAGCGTCAAGGTATATTTGCATTTTTAAGACTACTCTTAGCGGGGTTGAAGAGGGTAAATTTTTTTTCAAAAAAATCACTTTTTTTTTTTTTTTTGCTTTAAATGATCCCTTACAAAATCATGGAATCGCATCAAATGACAGTTGTATGTGTGGCAAAACTTGAAATGGTTAAAAAATTTGTTTTTTCGCAAGACCGTATGCGGAAATTTGAAACTTTAAAGGCTTCTTTCTCAGAATACGCTTTGTGAAAATGGCAAACAGCATAACACAAAAGACTTTCATTTTTATAGCCATCACCGAAGGATGACGGTATATTCATTTTGTCAAAGAGTTTGCAACGTCCAAGAGGAAGCATCACAAACCCCACAAAGTATACACAGATTGTTGATCACCATCAAATTCTAAATCGATTTATATCCGTCTGTCAGTCTGTGTGTCCATTTGTCTGTGTAATGTCTATTGTAAACATTTTCCTGGTCGCAAAAATGAAGCTACCGTTCAAACTTCACTTGGACTTTTCCAAGGACTCGCCTACAACGCCCACACGCGTGTGTAATAAAAACTGTTATTTCGAAAATAGAAAAAATCGACCGCGCCCACACCATATATATATATATATATATATATGGAACATGAAAATTTAGCTCTCTTATTTTTTGCGTGTTTTTTAGAATAACGACGCTGGGTATAAAAGATTCGATCACAACCGATTATAATTTTCTTACTTTTTCTTCAGTCAAACGGTGAACGGTATCTTTAAAACAACATTCTTTAGTGAAATAGGAATTTTTTGATAAATTAATTTGAACATTTTTTGTTAAGAATTTTTTCTTGTGGAAAATTTCTTATTCATTTCGTATTCATTTTCAATAGATAAAGGTGTGTAGATTTAATTATTTTGATTTTATTATATCTTACACCACTTGACGTACAAAGGAATATTAAGTTTGTTGCGAAAGTGTGCCAAAAAGTACCCAAAAGATCTTCAGATAGACTTACCTTTTATTACATAAAATCGATTCAGAATTAATTTCTGAATCTATCTAAAGTTGTCTGTCCGTCTGGTCGTTTTGTTTTCTTGTACTCAACCTAAAGGTCGCAATTTAAAGTTATTTTGATGAGATTTGGTACGTTGGCGTAGTTTGGCCTAAGAACGAATGCTAATGAAAATGTTTCGTATCGGTTCACTTTTCCGACCACGCCCCATAAAACGCCTTATTTTGAAAAGTCATTATATGGAAAAAATTTCTCGACAAAACTCGGTAAATAATAGCTCTTCGGAATTCGGAAATTGATATGAAAAATGTGGTTCGACTGGGGTCGTTTTTTTGAATCCCCTGTTATACAACCATTCCTGCAAAAACAGGACATTTACATGGTGAAGAGTTATAATTTGCAATGTTTTATGCCGAAAATTGGTTGATAATAGTAAATTAACATAGATGCGAAACTTACTCAAATTGGACCACGTATGTCTACTTTGGAGATACCATCCCGTATAAGGATTCCTAAAAAATGTAAATGTCCTAATTGTCAACGCTGCCCCATGAAAGTTGGTTCATGCTAGTAAGTTGACATAAAAATTAATTAGACCGAATTTACATGGATCTATCTCTTGGAGCCCACACGGTATAATATTTCCCATCAAAAGTAAGCCCTTAGGAAACAATTTATATTTTAATATTTTATAAGCAAAATGAGTCCATAGTAAGAAATTTTTAAAAACATTAACGGTAGGGAATTTCGACCACATTGGCCTATTTTTTAGACTCTACCATATATGGGGGCTTATGTTGAAAAGCAAGCCCTCGTACGGAGAGAAAATATCATTTCTACTCTTCTATGATGGAAACTGAAAAATAATTAAATTTTTATTAAGTAGATTGAGTTTGCAAAATTTGGATCGCCCCGGACGAGTAAATAACTGTAATAGGCGAATTGGTGTAGAGTATTTAATGTTCGGCCTTGGCCGACTATAATCTCTTTATTTGTCTTTTTTGTCTATTTAGTAGTTAAATATTTACCTAATAATCTTCGCGAATATTATTTTTCTGCCGCCTCTTCTCCATTCAACAAAAAAAAATTGCAAAATAATCTCCCTTTTTTTAGGCTGTTACATTGGTCTATTCCCTTAAGCTGTTTACTGTTAAACTAAGTAAGGAAGGATTTAAATCAAAATACAAACAAAATACAAAAATCTTCCAAAAAATATTACAAAAAAAACAAAACTTCATGTTAAATCGTTACAAATTGATATGAAAACATTGTTTTTTATTTTTTTTTTTTATTTTTATTTATCATCAAATATGAAATTGAAACGCGAAAGTTTACTTGGCGACTATGTGACTAAATCCAGTACGACGAAAAAAGCAGGATTAATGCGGCATTAGTCCTTGTTGCTTTTCAACAACAACAAGGTATAGCATATGTATTAGGTTTTTGTCCCCCTACACCACTTGTGTTACAGGGTGTATTAAGTTTGGGCGGACGTATATAGCACGCAAAAGGGCTTACGATAGACCTACCGTTTATGATTCCGATCAATTCAGAAAATGATTCTGAAGCAATCTAAGCCCGTCTGTCCGTCTGATATCTGCCCATGTATTTTGTGTTCAAAATAAAGATCGCAATTTTTAAGAAATTTGGTAGACTAACGTGCTTTGACTCAAAGACAAACGCTACTGCCAATGGTTTGGATCGGTCCGCTTTTTCGATCACCCCTCATACAATGCCCTATTTTGATAAGTAGTCATATAGAAAAAATTGCAAATTTTCAAAATTGCAAAATTTCTCGAGAAAAGTGGCTAAGCGCCATTCGAAATTGATGTGAAAACTTTGGACCAGCTGGAGCAATTTTTTGCACCCCTTCTCAAATAACGAGAACTGACATTCATATGACGAGAAAGTCCTAATTTTCAACGCATCATGATGAAAATCCGACCAAAACACAAGGATTTTGACCAAACTTGATCCTTTATATGGCAAAAAAGTTCAAATTTTAACATATCATGAAGAAGTGATAAGAAGTGATAAATTTGGACTACGTACGCCGATTTTTGGATCCTACCACATACACCCCGTTTTCATGATAATTTTTGTATTTTAGGGCAAAAAAGTCGAAGTTTTAATATTTTACGATGAAAAGTTGATCCACGATAGTAATTTGATATAAAAATTAACTATGCTGACTGTTGAATATGTAACACGAAATTTTTGCTACTCTTGAGCACAACCACTCTTACGGAAAGTAAGCCTTTATTTGGGAAGATGCCTAAAATTTTAACAGTTCCATAATGGTAGGTAAAAGCAGAGTATAATTTTTGGTGTTCTATGGCGAAAATATGAATTGTTTTAGACAATGTCGTGTAGAGTATTTAGAAAGTCTGCCTAGCCCGACTATAATATTTTCACTTGTCTTTTTTGCAAATTGTTCTTCTACTTCGAGAGATTGATTTATTTCGACTAATAGAAGAGGCAATGTTTGGAAGGTCATTATGAAGTGCAACTTCATCGTAGAAAGAGTTAATTAATACAAACTATTTATAAATTCGTTTAAAAATATATCGATATAAATGAATAACCTAAAGAGTATTAGAAATCCTACAATATTTTGCCCATCGTACAGAGAGAAGGAAAGTCCAGAAATAAAAACTCCCGCACAATGACTTGTAAAATAGGTAATGTATTTAAGTTTAAAAAAAGAAATAAAAAAAAAAAAAAAACTGATTTACAACATTGTTGTCAGATAAGTCACAATTTAATATGAATTTTCTCTTTTTTTGTTTCTTGTAATTTGATAACTTTTCCTTCATCAAATTTATTATTGCTTACTTTATTAATTAATTAAAAAAAAATATTTATACAATAATAATCATCATTATTTGAATTGAAATTAAAATTGATTTACCAGTAAGTCTAAAGGGTTACCTTCCGGCACAATTGTTACTAACAGCAATATTAAGACAAAGATAACCTAGAAGCATACTGTGCAGGGTAA
>CCAG010019002.1:0-36148 GCA_001077435.1 Glossina morsitans morsitans | reverse complement strand
ACTCTCGAGAAAATCTATAATATGCCTGACCAAGATTTATAAAATCCTATACTTCGGACTATTTTCTTTCGCAATAGAAATGTGTTGAAGTCGTAATGAATTCAAAACCACAGAATTTATTGTCGTTACGTAAGACAATAAATTTTCTAATTGAATTTTCGAAAATATTTGAAAAACTTCTTATAAACGGATTGCAAACGATATAATAAGAATCAAATAGTGTCCCAGAGCATCAGCTTGGATTCAAGCGCATGTATGGAAGACCACCGTAATATTGCCGTGTTGGAAAATTGATATTTTCTGCTCTTAAGAATATGCAGTATGCTGCAACAGTTCTTCTAGACGTCCAACAGGCCTTTGCCACGAAATATGACTCTCTACAATGAACAAAATTTTAGCAGCACACTTTTTGTTTTCCAAAAATTAGTTGCCAGCTGCTCGCTGTTATATCTAGCAATACTTCTCAAAGAATGAAGTGCTGACTACCCTAGAACATTATCAAACCGTGGAGATAACCTTGTAAACAGGCGATTATCGCCGTAATTATCACCTGGGTTTTTTTAGGAGACAATTGACTATCGCCAAGAGGCATGTTCGCCAGATTTCCAATAGTTCCCTTCAAATTTTTTATTAGAATGCATTAATAAGTGCTGGAAACGGAAAAATCGGTAGCAAAATTGACGTTTATTTGTTTGCATAAACAAATTACATGTGGTAAACAATAATAATAATACAAAATGAAATTAATAGAAAATTATATAGAATTTGTGTTAGGCTATGAAGTAATAAATTAATTAAATCTTGACGTGATCATAATCGATTTACTAGAAATTTACATTTAGGGATTAATGGAAATTTCTTGAAAACATAAGCAATAATGTGTTCAATTCGAAGTTGGCGGTACAAAATGAAAAGAATAGACAGCGTTAACGGAAATTCCATACAAGCGGTTAGATATGAAATTTCTTCATGTGAAATATTTAAAAAAACACTACAGAATGAAGAAGTCATTGAACAGTTTAAGTGTGGTCCACAAAAAATTATTATTTTCCTTTAGCTGATTATTCGCACTACAAGTTGTTTGAAAATATGAACAACTTTAAGCATATTTTTGTTTACTTTTGCAAATGCATTCAAGTAGTCGAAAATTTCAGTAAAGTTTCGTTGGACCAACTGGTGAAAATGCTATGTTTCATTGAGAGTCATTCTAAAATGGCTCGAAACTGTCACCAAAGTTCTTCGCAAGAGCGCCAAAATCTTTCTCGATTGTGGAATGATATAGCAACGAAGCTAAATTCATTGTGTGTGATCTGGAGAAATACGGCCCAGTTAACACTTCTGGCGATTTACTGCCGTCTGGATGATATGCCAAACATTGCACCTAAGAAACGAAAGTAAGTGCAAATTATTAATTTTTCATTTCATTATTAATAATTATTAATGAAATTTTCTGGTTTATTTCGTATTCTATATATATTTAGAAGTTCTATTGCGCTGGATTGTTCGGCCGTGGACGATATCCCACACACTTCTAACAAACGAAAGTAAGTGAAATAGAAGAATAGATATTCTTTGTCCTTATTCACTGTAGGGTATTAAATTTACTAAATTTTATGCTTTTGTTAAAAATATTCGTTTTTTCCCGAGAGAGAATTATGAAAAATTTTGCAGACAATTACAAAAAATTAAAAAAACTACAAAAAATCAAATTTAAAAGTCAAGACACAGACTTCATTGGATTCGTTTCAACATATTCGAACGTGTACAAATGTTTATTAACTTAAAATGGTACAGCAAATTGACGCGTTTTTGTGTGCCTGTATGTGTGCAAGAATGTACTAAAGAATTTGAAAAATAATAAAAATTCTCACATACAAAAACAACAAAGTGAAAGTGATTTAAAATTTAATCATAAATAAAAACAAAAAAACGATAAAATTTCCCCAAAAATTAAAAAAAAAAACTATTTGATCAAAACGAGAAATTTTAACCGGTTGAAAGTGATAAAATGCAAATTTACTTTGCTAAAACAAGAGAAGAGAAACACAATCGTAACCGATAGATAATTGAATAAAAACGAGTGAAAGAATGGAAATCATAAAATAACAGAAGAATGTAAAGGAGAAATAGAGCAGACAACGCTATCGATGATCGTTACCAATAATTAGCCAATCAGCCAACAACGTTAGAAGCAGAAAGTCAAAAGGATAGCTACAAGCAAACTCAAACAACAATAGTCCAGTTATGTTTTCTTTTTTTTTATTTTGTTTTAGTGCTAAATAATTTTCAAAAAATTTTTGGAAAAAACTTTTAAATTTTTAAAATAAGAACAAACAAATTGACTTTCATTTGTTTTTAAATTTTCATTTTTCAAATTTTCAATTCTCAAACTCTCATTTTCCAAATTTTCAAACTTCCTCTTTTTAAATTTACTTTCATTTCTTCTGTTTTTATTTTGTATTTATACATATACATATGTATATATAAGTACACTTGACAAACTACAATATACATGATTGTTATAATTAAGTTCTTTAATTGATATTGCGGATTTTTAAATCTAATTTACGTTTAAGTTATTAAATAATTGATTAAATTTGCAATTATACAGATACAGCCCACTCCATCAATCACTCCTGTGAATAGCAATAACACAGATAACATTATAGACCTCATATTTGATAACAACAATAGGCTACAAAATACTAACGCTAGTACGCACGCCAACAATATTCACACACCAGAGGAAAATTCTAGCTTGTTCTGTCAAACTGCCACCCTTTTGATCCAACTGTCCGAAGTCTTGGTGCATCCAAGCCGAAGCACAAATCGCTCCAAAAAGTATCACACAAAACAACAAAGTATGTATACATCGTGATTGCTTTACTTCAAGAAATCATTACGTCCCCTATCGATTTTATCACAGATCTTCCGGCCACAAACAAAAATCAGGAAATCGAAAGGAATTGCTTGAGCGAGAGTTCGAAACTAGACAAAAGTTTGTCTAACACGAACAGAGGCGTTCGCAAATCATGAGGGATCTAACGGGCTCTCCGCGTTCTTGGTGGGTTTAATTTAACTCCTGACTTTTTGAAAAGGCTTTGGTTAAAGAAGTTACCTAAAAGTTTAAGCGTCGCACTTGCAGTTTCGAATGTCAAAGCCATCAAAGAACTAATTAAGCTTGCTGACGACATATGGGAATTGTCTAATTTCCCCGAAGACAATGCTGTTGCATCATCCTCGCGAAACCCCAACGACATAACGATTCAAAATTTACTAAACTCTCAATTATCATATATTATTTTTGCAGGTTTTCCATAAAAATGCGTTTTGTTGTAATATATTCTTAGTCATTAATTCATATAAACGATCTCTTCTTCATCATTACGTACAATTTATTCTTCCATTTCCGTACGCCAAATCTTTTATTTTACTATGCACGTGTAATAAGAAGATCTTGTATATAAAAAGTTTTCTTCTAATCAAAGCAGGATATTCAATCAATCAATATTTATTTAATTTTTATGTAAACTTCTTTGCGAGTTAAAAAATTATTTATGTTTTTAAGATTGTTATGTTTATAAATTCCGTGCCAGAAATGCTCTAATTTGTTCACCCAAGTGCCTCCATTGAGATGCCTTCACACAAACATTAACACCATCATCTTCATAAGTCACCTGGAGTGATAAAGTATTGAAATTATCTTCTTGCACTGTGTGATGGACGCAAATGATGTGCATAAATCTACATACAACGGTATAATATGTATTTCCACGTCGTTTGTAAATATTACAAACAATATACTTACTCGTGTTAAGGTAGCGCTAGGAAGTTACAAGCATCCCGCAAAACTTTTCTGCATCGCGGTTATCATTGTTCTCCTCTTAATGAACGAGCATAGAAGAAAGTTACGATACATTGTGCTGGAAATGTACATGTCGGTCAACATTGCTTAATTTAGCTCGATATTAAAAAAAAAAACCTCCTTTAACCAAATCTTTTTTTTCTGCAACGAAATTATTAAGTAGCACATCGAGGCATTCAATATTAACAAACGCTATTAAAGAAAGTAATAGAGAGTAAAATTTACTGTCCTCGTTTTAATTCTTTTACTCTCTTTTATTCTTTTTAATAGCGTTTGTTTATATTGGATGTCTTGAACTAAGGCATGATATTTTTTTTGCGCAAATGTTGCCAGTGAAATGTTCTGTAATATATATATAATGGTTTTCGTGGCGATTACTCTATATTGCTTATTTAAATAAATGTCTATCCTAAATTCCGTATTCATCTACTTAATTCTCCGCTTTCAACAAAATATTGATCTATTTCCTACTTAACTTAATGTTCCTTTGCACCACTAGTGGTGTAGAATATAAAAAATAAATAAATAATTTTTTGACAGAATTTACATGCAGAGAAGGGTTATTTGCTGGACAATATTTTTTTTAAAGACCTTTAGTTTCGGGAGAAGAACAAATCTTCAATGACTAAAACAATTTTAAGAAAACCTTCGTTTAAAGTATATATAAACAGCTACATTATATAAAAACTTATTAAAGCTTTCGTCAAAATGTAAGAAAATGCATTTTTGCCTACAGTGACAATTTTTAATCATTTCGTTGTAACTTAAATGATGAAGAAATTAATGACTATTTTGTTGATTTTGTGTACATTGAAGAGCCTGGCATTACTGATGTTGTTAATTGTGACAATGTTGATGGATCTTTCTCATTCAGGTGCGTATTATGATGATGAACTGTAGTTAACATTGTGTAAAGTTAAATCTAAATCTTTTGGCAATAATGGAATTCCAATTTTTGCGATTAAACACATTTTCCCATATATGCTTGTTTTCTAATTTTTCATATTAATTCCATGTTGACTTTATGGAAATTCGCCTCTGCTCGGGAAATCGTTCGTACGACTTCTTGACGTCATTAGTGTTCCTTGTCAAAAGCTTTTCAACTCAGTTATTTACTCAATAATAATTAAAAATTTGACTGAGCTTTTTAGATTTTCTAGATTTCTTTACATTCTTATACATTCATATGCAACTGGAAGATCTCAGTTAAATATATAATTCAGAAATACTTCCTTTATCCTTTTGCGGTTCCCACGGTATCGTTTAAGACACGTCTCTTTATATTATGTATTTATGCAATGATCTTCGAAATAATCTAAGTAATTGTAATGTTTTTGAGCCAACCATTAATTATAGTCTTAAGGATTTTGTGCAATGGTCATTTGAGAATTCTTTATTAATTAATTCAACTTAAACGAAGGTAATGCTTTTTGGTGGCACTTATCTTCCTGGAATGGATATTTTTATTAGTGAGAACATAATAGCGAGTGTTGAATAGCTTGAGCGCTTGGACATAGGTCTTCCTTTTGAGAAGCATATAATGAATGAAATACTACAAAACTTTTGTACAAGGCATTGATTTAATATCTTGAATCCCGTTTACTTCGACGAGGAAAGAAAAGTAACCTCTTTTCTTTACATTATTTCCCAATATCAATAGAGACAATTATGAACACAATTATAGTGGTCAATTCGTTTATTTTGTAATTTTTTTATATATGTTTATAAGTCTTAACCTGATAGAGTTAGTGTCTGAGGACGGTAATACACCAGTTGGCAGCGAAAGTCAGTACACATTGTTCATTTTTTTTATTAGTAAAAATTATTCTTTTTGGCAAATGTTCATGCTGAAAGCACAATAATGATTACAATGGACTCCGACATCTTGAATTTGCATTGGGGACACGTTAAGAATGATCTAGAATGCAAAAGGGAAACATTCCAAAATAAAAAACAATTCCAAGAGCAATGATTGAGTAAGAAGACAAAGTATTCTATCCCAGGTAGAAGAAAAAAAAGATAAAATTCCTCAGATATCGAGCGATGACGAGGACTTCTACTAATGACTTTGAATTGTATATATTTGATGTGTATGTACATGTTTGTTTCAAGATGATCAGAAATAAAAATCTAAATTGAGATTAACATATTACTTATACTTTTAACTTCTATTCTTCTTAATTGAGACCATGTACGGAGGCATCAACACTTTCATCCGCATGAATTGCGCATTTATAGTGTACGCACATGTTGCGAATGGATGCAAAAGCATTTGCGAATTTTCATAGCAATCATTCTGCTTAAATTTTTATCTAAGATCAGCATTACTTGATTTATCAATATTATCTAAAATGCTTCTCGCTTGCAAAAATACGATGACGTTATTCCGTCTACGTGCATTTGCGAATCCGACCCGCCCATCCCCTATATTTGCACTTCGAACTTAAATATTTGTTAAATTAAATTTAAGTTGCAAATATAACTTAAATTAAACTAAAGTACGCATTGTTGGCTTTCAGAAAACAGGTAATGTTTACCCTTGACCTTCAAAATGGTCAAAGTAGCAATAAAACAATAGAAATATCAAAATCGCTCGTCGCGGCTTTGTTTATGTATAAAAGGATAATAAACTGAGGAAACTAGTGGCGTCTTGTTCGAGATCCACTTTCCGGGAAGCCTCTGGGATGTTAGATCTGTGGACCAGACATTTTCAGGAGGAACTCTAGGGATCGCGGTTTCGCTAACTCAATCTTTTGCGAGGAACTTTTGCATCGGGTGGTGTCAACTTTCAGCCCATATAAATCGCCGGAACCAGAAGGGAGAGCGGAGGGCGCAAGATTAACACCTGATAAAATTATACAGACCCATTTGCCGCATTGCGTTTTTCCTTAAAACAACTGAGAATGCTGTAGACAACTTTATAAGGATAGTCTATTTGGGAGTAAAGCCCCTACATAAGTACCACTGTGGCTATTAAAGCGGCGAATCTAGGGCGGAAGAAAATCAGAAAGTGGTTCTCGTTGCCTTCTCGTTGATATGCAGGGAGCTTTTGATAATACATCTTACACGGCTAGAGAGCGAACCACGAAGAACAAAAATATTCCAAGCTTGATTATAAACTGGATAAACAATTTGCTGAATTTCAGAGTGATTACCTCGAATCTTGAAGGATCGTCCTTGAGTTTCAGCGCCTAAAGATCTGGACCATAGTCACATATGAGCTGCTAGTGAAACTATATGATATGGGAGCCAAAAAGCTGGGCTATACAGGCGAACTGACAATTTCCCTGGTGTCTTTTTCGAGAAAGATGAAGTGAGAATTGAACAGCATATGATTTTGTACTCGCTTATTCAAATGGGGTGAAAAACCTGGGAGTTCATTCCGACAAAATTCATTTGGAATTCCCATTTAAAACGGTTAACCGAAAAAGCTTCCAGAGCATTTTTTGTCTGTCAACGCCTATACCACCGTATTCCAAGGAAACAGGGAACTCTCTTGGGCCGATAGTGAAAACCTTTATGGGCTACCCTTTTATGAAGATACCGGAGCAATGCATCACAAAGCTAATACTGTACCATCGATTCGGAGTGAGCATGCCGACGAGATCGGGTTGGGACGGGCAAGGTTTTGAGACCAGGGGAAATTGTACACGGTTCGAAACCAGAAAATGACAAAACTGGCGCTGGTGTACACGGTCCATGTTTTCAAAAGGCGATACAAGTGAAGTTCACTGCCTTCATATTCAATGCAGATGTCGATGCAATCCCGTTATGTGCCTCCCTGAAAAACAAGGGTTTCTCCGATGCCGATTTATACAGTTCTGCCAAGGGATGAATGAGACGTCCCATCACATTCTTTGTGAATGCAAGGCCTTCTGCAGAATCTGACACAAAGTATTGGGCGAACAATTTTTAACACTGTATGATGCACCGAGCAAAAGAAGGTGGCGGAGCTGATAAAAATCTTAAAACTGGAGGGCTAGGGGAATGGGCGAGAACACTACATATTTTAGATCCCAATAATTAATAATAATAACTCCTAAGTGCTTAATATGATTAAAAAAAGGGATCTCAAATTTATTTAATTTAATTTTTAACCCAAATGAAGGGGGAAGCCAGCGATTTTTTTTGGGGTAAAAAAGATTTTCTGCATTTAAATTAATTTTTCGATTTACTTAGATGACTAGATATTATGGTAATTGCTATTTGTAACATGTTTATTATTTCAGAACCAAGTTCATGCGATGAGTAAATACGGATGTCATATAGTAACGTGAAAATCATTAAGTTTTTTTAATTCTGAACAGAAAATCGTAAACTGAATTGTACTCAGAATAGATCCTTGTATAACAGCTGCAGGAATAGATAATAATTTAAAAAATTCATTTAAAAAAGAAACACGAAAATGTCCTTCACAAAAAAAGCTTCAAAAATCCAAAAAAATCATTTTAAAAATCAGACCATTACGCGAAATAGAATTAAAAGTTTTTTCCATGGCAAAAACAATTCATCCAGTTTTGCTTAACCCCAAATGACATCATATGCGCACTAGTTGGGAGGAAATATAATACTGACTTTTAAAATCAAATTGTGTATTTAGAATAATGCTTTGCCCCGAAGTTATTTTCAATAATTCGCCTCTAACTCACTTTCCAAATATCTTGCTTGCAAAACTCAAGAAACTACCAGGTCGACAAGTGTTGACTTCGCTTAGTGGTTTGTCAGTCTTAGAAATACGAATATCTTTAGCCGATTTCAATATATTTGATAAATATGGAAACCTGTTGCTGGATCCTTGGATCCTTTCATATTCCCCATGGGGATAACATTTTATACCTATATTTTCGATGTCATCCATACCCGAGAGCTATCTGGTGCGTGTCTTACGCACTAAACAAGCATTTATTTAGCTTGATTTGTACACAAATAAAGTTAACATTTGAAGGCAGGGGGGTACAAATCTTAAAACTGTAAAAGAAATATTAACGGTTTTCAGTATGCATCCACCAGTTTTGTTGACTCTTTTCATTGCAGCAGCCAAACGTAGCAGTGTACTATTATCAACCAATGATTTGTGCTTCCAACTCGCTAACAAATTATAATGTTTCAAAAACTCGTATTGACATCTATACAATCAATGCTGTCGGCAGAAAATCTCTGCGTAAGGCAGCGCCTAATTTAAGCAAAACTTCTTCGCACAATAGTATCTGAGGACCTTACATGCCAAAAACTTCTTGCGAAGGCAATCTAAAAATTTAAGTATTAAGGGTTCTCGATATGACAAAGCTCTTGTATCGATTAAAAACTCTGTTAGGTTTGGAGCCCCTTACCGTTAGGCGAAAAATCGAGACATCGAATTCACAACTTGAATGCGCTGGTTGGCACTATTGACTTAGCTATAAAAACTTGCAAATGCAAAAATCTCTACACTTACTTCAAGAGGAGCAACGCTAATTTACGAAGGCCATCGGGTCGCCCAAAGTATATACATTTGTATTAAATATATAAATATATTTTAGAAAAGTAGGTATATTGTATGTTATTCCGTATTATTTATTTATATGGGAATATATAGGGGTTAAAAATATATTAAGTTTAGAATATTGCAGTTATATAGGAGTTTATGTAATCGAAGTATATTATTGTTGGGTGCCAAAACTCGAACCAAAAGATGCACCATCGATTTCATCGGAAATGTCGCGCATTCAATGTTCGAAATACTTGATTATATGACTTGACTATGCTAACAAGATGTCTTCAAGAATCACAAATCTTGAAGAGAAGGACTCGTTTATGTTAGCACGTTTAAAAGATCAAACTTCAGTCGTCAACTCTACTATGAATTTATTAAGGCAAGGGCTTACATACACAAAATTCAAAGTTGACCACCTGCTCTCACAAACAATTGAGATTAATCGAGATGGCCAAATATTTCACAACGAACTCTACCAAAAAAGATTATTCAACGAAGGGATCATGCAGCTTTCCTTTCTAGCAACCAAACTACAGAAAAAAGAGGCATGCATCGTAGACAACATGGTTGACACTCACCATGGAAGAATCATTCCGGTACTATTAACACCAATACAACTGCAAACCGAAATAAGGTAAATCTAGGCACTTTTATCGCAATCTTTGGAATTACATTCAACTGAGAACAATGGGTGTGGGGAAAATGTTTAGATTTAGTATATATTCTATTAAGTTTAGATTTTACATTTTTTATCTTATTCAAATCTATTAAGGTTCATTTAACTATAAATGTCAATGTGCTTTATATTATACGTATTTGTTTGTTTATTCATACGTGCTGTTCTTTTATAAGTACATGTTGCAATTTAATTCTTTCAAAGAGTCTCATCTTTTTCATTTTTTCTTTTGTTTGTTTACATTGAATTTCTTTGTGACATAATTTCGGATTAGTATATTTTGCAAATTTGGCAAAATCCGATGTTAGATATAGCAACTATAAGTGAAAATAGTTCTTAATTACTTTAAGTTAATTGTAATTTGTAATCCTCATCTTGATATATAAGCGCAATTGATCGTAGTTACTTTTGTATCTGATCGCTTTTTGTTTTGTTCCTTCTTCGTTACAAGTGCTGAGGGGCAACACGTAAAATCAAGTTGACTTAATTTGGACGTTACGTTTAAATTAAGAAGACAGCAAGATTTGGTTCGTTAAGAAGTTAAAAAGTCTTGAAAAGCTATAAACTTGAAATCGCAACTTTGGACAATCGCATGCGTCGAAAGATGGAGTGTGTCACGTTCCAGTATTCACAAAGTTCCTACTAAAAATTCTAACGTACATCTACTTATCTCCAGATGACATATAACTTCGTCATACACAAACTCCAAATCAGAACCGACGGCATATCACACAAAATACAAAAATGTAAAACTACCAAAAAATTACCACACTGCAAATAGGTATGACCTAATTGCTTACATCGCGAATAAACGACGGGACTTTGTTTGATACAAATCAGAGGTTACAACCCAAATAAGCTACAAAATTAGCCCCACTCATCATCGATAACTCAAACAATGATAATAATCTAAAAAAATTGAATACACAAATGTGCGTTTACAAAAATAATATACAGATTTTTTTTTCAAAAATCGCGTTAAAATGACAGGAATGTTTAAAAATTCTATACTCAAAGCACCTTTCGTGCAATTAATGGGCACACAGAGTGCAACGCTTGCCGTGACCAATTCATAGAACCATTTTTTTCACATGTTTATTTATTTATTTATTTATTCCACTTATACCAAAACTCAACTAAAACAAACGACAGTCGAGTTCAAATGACTCTTAAAGTAAATCTTAAATTAATTATTATTAAAAAAACTTAGTATAAGTACAACAAAACAAATAAAAGGAAAAAAAAAGAAAAAAAAGAAAAAAAGCATGTACACAATTAGCACAGAGCCACACCCACAACCGGTACAGAACCTAGCTGCAAATGAATCCTTAAGCCATCGCAAACATGCATAAGCTTGGCAACCGATAATAATTAACAACAATTAATTTTCGAATCATAGTGACTTTTTAGGATTAAGAGTATGACATTGGCAAATCTCGTGTATTAAACAATGTTGCTTTAATGGACTTTAAAGTGTCCGATAATGAAAAAAGGTGATAGACGTTATTTAGGTTCTTGCAAACAACTCTGAGCGGGTTAAACAGCTCATAATTATATTTACAATGGCTAACCTTAACCAAGGTAAAGTGCCTAGAGAAGCGGTTAGGAACATTAAAACTTATTTCTCCAAGTAATGACGGCGATCTTATTTTCCACATTTTTTTATTTCCCGTTAAGATTTGCCTCAGAGAGCCCCTATGATTTGTAGGAACTGCATACACATTTTTCGTAAAGCAGCACAAAGGTTTATAAATTTTATAAGTTACGACCTTTACATGTTAATATATCGATTATTACTTTTTTGACTTCTTCTTCGAGTTTATTTTGCTATTCACTAGATTATAATATCACGAATAGCTCCTCAAACATTCAAGAAATGAAGAGCTTATTACAATTCGAAAGCAATCGAATGCCACAACCTAATGAAACACTGCCACCGTAATCGTTTTTGACACATTGTTGCACCCGACATCAAAAGCGAAACTTTGACTCCTGCTGTTGGTCAAATTTTGACATCATTTGTAGCCTTTGTTAGGCAAGTTGCGTTTTAAAAACTTTGTGAATGACACATTGATGTATTTAGGTGTTGTTTTTGTCTTCTGGGAAATGCGTATTGACTAAAAATACACTAGTAATGAAAGTAATTATCACTAAATTAAAGTGTTTTAGAAGCTTTAAATGGATTATTAACAAGTTTTATTTACAATAACCATATTCTTCTTTCCTACTTGTAGGTGCTGACGCCTGCGGTAAGAAACTTACTCAAGAAAATTACTCAGAATCTCTTTGGATTCTAATAACAAATGTTATTAAAAATTGTCAATTCAAAAGAAATAAGGATATAAGTATTAAGGAAAGCAGTTTCCCCTTATTCCTACCGAAGGCATCGCGATTGGCAAGAATGCAATTTGGCCATAGATTCATCTTAAAAAGAGGATGCGTACAGCCACAATTTATGTCGCATGTAGCAAGATTAACTAAGCGTCCTTTTTATACATATTAGGTGACCTAGTAGCTCCAAAATTATTAGAAAACTCCGATCCGCTTAAAATACATTTCGGTAGGCTCCGCGCGGAAAGAGATTTGACAGCGAGTAACAATTTAACTTATTGGAGAGATGTACGTGCTAAGGTATTCTCCCACCAACCCAAAACTTATGTGGACACTTAATCGATGTCAAAGGAGACAAAGTATTATTAAAAGCATGTTTGATGTATTCCATAGAAACATGATCTTTGCCACATGAAACCTACAATATTCCGGGATTTACTATACTAGACAGAATCAACGCATGTACTGACGTTTTAGATCGCAATATATAAGACTCAAGCATAAATGTATTGTTTACGTAATCATATACCGCAATTTCAATCACGCTGCAAGAGAACTTAGGGAAAATTTGGTTGGAATTATGAATACAGTGCCACAAAATAATGAAGAAATCAAATTATTGTACTCTCAGTCTGCCAATTTCTTCTCCATCTAAAATAGAGATGTCGCTACTTTAGAGCAAATTTAAGTCGACTGTTCACGTTTAAATGTAAGTACTTTGGAAGACCTAATGTCGATTACCTATGAAACACTCTATAGTTATTTTTAAATCTAAAAACTTTGCTTTTACTTGTTCACTACGCTCGCATTTTGAATACCGGTTTCTATTGGTTCGTGCCTTAATGTTGTAAATCTTGGATTTTAAATAAAATATTTATAGAGCACGTGGTACCTGCACCAAAAAATTTTCCATAAGCCAATTTCTCGTGTAATTGTTGTCTATACTAGCCAAAAATATTTATATTATTGCATCTTTCCTCCTTATTGCGAGTCCTGAAATCGCAGCGCGTAGTCATCTATCTCCATTTTTTGGAAAAAATGTGCAAAGGTTCTTCTAATTCAACTTAAGAATAATGAGTACAATAACTATATATGAAACAATTTTTTAATAGTTTGTGTCCGCGATGTTTATCGTTCAGCGTCTTATTTAACACCCTTTATATCTCTTCATCAATATCCCCACCTAGCCTACAATATTATTATTATTATTATTCAGACTAAAATTAGTTACAATATTTTGTATACACCCAATTCAAAATGAGAAAAGAAACCATAATAGTAAACAACAAAAAACAAAACACTTAAATTCTTGTGGTAATAAACGTGACCCTTAACAGACTTTAGCAACAGCAACAGTGTTGATCATCAGGCGTTTTAATATAAAATCATATCATAAAAATTAAAACAATCATTAAAAGATCGACACGCAACGCAGATAGCCATCATAATTAGTGAGAATCTTTGGGAAACTAATAATTATAATTATTTTAAGTAATTCCGAGTTACTCTCGCCGAAATATGAATATCAATCTTACTCAATAAAACCGGCGAATTGCACTCACCAGGCTCGCTGCCGCTTTCCGTCTGAAGCCCCGCAAAGCAAATTTCATAAAAACTTGCTGCACAGACTCAATCTGATCATTTGCAACGTCCGCGAACAAATGTAGGGTAGGGTATATGTCAGTCTGTTTGTGCAAAAGAAAAACAAAATGTCTCAATAACGGCATGCCGTTATGGGACATCGCGTGATTTTGCGGGTTTTGCAAAATAGCGGCTAGCCGTTGTTCATGCAAAAGAAGAAAAAATAATAAGTACGGCAAAATCACGCGAGTAGAGATTCTTGGTGGTGGCTTCTGTTTCTCTTTTTGTTGTTTGTTGTTCGGTTGTTTTTCTCTTCTGCTTTTGTCGATCGCTCACTGGAAAGGTTAAGAGAGTAGCTGAAGTGAGAGTTGCAAGAGTAGTATTACCGGGGATGGTTACTAATGTCATTGGACAAGGACAAACGAATAAGAGAGGGAGAATTCGTGGAAGCGGGAAGGTTAAATGAAGGTGAGTGGAAAGTAATTAGAAAAGAGTTTGATGGTCAACCGAGGTTAGCTAGCGGAGAGAAAAAAAGGAAGAGGGATTGTTCAGCAAGACGTCTAAGGAGTTGGTTGATTTTTGGAATATAGTTAAAAATAAGAAAAGTTTTCGCAGTACTATTAAGAAATGTTTTGTTTGTGAAAATTCTGTAAAGTGGTTAAAGAAACTTACTTTCGAAATCAAAGAAAGAAAAATTGCACTATAGCATTGTAAGAGAAACGAAAACGATGCGAGAAATCCAATGAATGAATTGCATTAAATTTTATTAACTATTAAACACCGCAGAGAACGTAAAATATAGCTTTTTGTGAACATTTTAATACTTATATCAGTGTCTCAAGATTTGTTGGCTAACGCACAATATGCTGTTGATAAACAAAAAAACTTGACATCATTACTTGTAAAACAAAAAAAAAAAATAATAAAGGAATAAAAATTAAAATAAAAGGAAAGAAAAAAAGAGTAAAATTTAATGATCTAAACGAGGACACGGTGTCAGTCGATGTGAAAATTGCCACTCATGCTGTTGTAATTGTTCATAAACTTAAAGATGTTAATGACCTGAAGGTTAACTCCACCGATACCGTAATCGCCAACGTGAGGAAGCATTTAAATGATTGGCAGATTAGCAGCAAGGACGACTGCATTATAAGGAACAGTCATCAAAACTGCGACGACAATAAAATTTGGTGAGATTGCTACAATAAAAGGGACGGAGCAATAACAGTAAGAGCAGCAGCAGCAGCAGTGGCGGCGTTAGCAGTAAATTCATTAGCAATTGAAGGGATAAGTATATATATATATATATTCATATGTATACGTATATATGTAGATAATTGTGTTTTTTTTCTCTCGCTGACCAAAAGTAGAAAAAAAAGGAAACAAAAAATATAAAATAAAACAAAAAAAAGGGGGGCAATGAATAACTAAATACGCTTACTCCACCGCTGTGGAGGGGTATGGAGGCGGAGCACGCATGAGGGACAGTGGGTGAACCTTAGACAGTTACCGACGGACGAAGGAAGGACCAACGGACGACGTACCGGACAGACAGTATAATACAGGCAGCCTAACGGCCTAGATAGAATTCTTCTATTCCATTTTATATTTTTTTTATCTTACTATTTTTTTTTGTGCGTGATGCGGCACAACGGGCAGAGGGCAACAGCTCTACCAGCAACGAACGAAGCGCAGCATAACGTTACACATTATAGTACCTGAAGTTCTGCGACCGCATCGACACGAAACTCTCCAATTATGCTTAAGAAGTGCCGTAAATAACCTCCTACTAAAATATGGGCCGTTAAATTCGTTAACGGAGGCTTGGACCTGCAATGTAAAACTCAATTAGAAACGAATGTGACCTCCAATTCCATGAAGTTTGGCTCCACCTTATGAGTAACAACATAATTGTCCACAGCCAACGGAACTAGAAGAATATATTAAGATAGAATAAGAAATAGCATAGGACTAGATTAGGAATAGAATAGGAATAGAATAAGATAGAATAGGAATAGATTAAGATAGAGTAGGAATAGAATAAAAATAGTTTAAGCATAGGTTAAGAGTAGAGTAGGGAAGTTTAGTTTAAGTTAGTTGAATTTCGGCCCTCGAGCCAGAGAGTCGAGGTTTGGCTCTCAAGCCGACGAGTCGAGTTCTGGCCCTCGAGCCAATAAGTCGGGTTTGAAATTAACAATTGTCGCGATACTGTGGTTTTATTTTATATTTTATGATTAATTTACTGCAATTCACCAAGCGTAACGGAAATATTGAATTAATAAAAGGAAAGAGAAGTCCCTGCAGACAAATAGAAATTTTCTTGTGATTCTTTCCCTGGGCTTTCGCTGAGCTGCCCCAGCCGTAGGAAATGGGACGGAACGTCCTCACAGTAGTTAATAAAAAAATAAAAAATTGCGGATTCAATTCGATATTCGATAACTGTCTTGTAGAACTCCAGATATGACTTGTATAGACCGTGAACTACAAGAACCAAATAAAACACGCTTTGTACGACCAGTTAGCTAAGATGTAAATCACGCAACTAAATTAATAGAAAAACCTTTGCAATACAATTCGTGTGAAAGGAGCTTATAGTCAACCTTACTAAACGCCTTGGAAAAATCAGTGTGAACAACATCAGTCTGCTTGCCTACTGAGAATCAGTTATAAACGTGGCAAACAAGCTCCAGCAGGTTCGTCGTAGCTCCCCTACCTGTAATAAGTCTATGTTGAGAGGGTGATAAAACAGATATCAATGATTGTTTTAATTGATTAAAAGAAGTTCAAATATTTAGGTGGAGCCTTCAATTTACTAGTTTCTCTATAATTTTCGACATTGTCCGTGGCGCCATCCTTAGGCAGGGGAATTGAAAAAGACTCTTTCCACTGCGCAGGAAAGCATCCTTTTCTAAGACAAGAATTGAATAAAAGAGTAAAAGAGGTGTGTAAAATAGTAACACAGCCTCTCAGAATACAAGATGGTATCCCATCTAGACCAGGAGAATACGATAATTTCAAGGCAGCGATAGCATTAAAGACCCCAAGATTAGTAAATGAAATATTAAAAAAGATATCAAACGATTTTATCCTGTGGGGATGTCCATTAATTGCGTTGTTCCCAAATGAATACGACTATTCAAAAAAGTTTCTGAACATCTCATAGAGTTCGGGGGGATCAGAGGATCCAGTGTTATTAATAGACAAGATTGAAGGGAACCTATCCACTTCTCGCTTAAAATTAACAAATTGAAACAAACTATTCGGATCGGTTTGTGACGACGCTTTCATACTACAAATGTAACCATTATAACACCATTTATTCAAGGCATTATATTTATTTCTTGCCCTACAGTAGCAACGCAGTTTTCTTTCTTTTTGAGAAGCCTATTTCTTTTACTACAAACAGCTTTTAACTCCTTAAAGAACCAATGAGGAGAACGCTCACCTGAGAGATTCGTTTTAATAGGGAAGCATTTAGATATCGCGGCATTACGTTTTAAATAAATACTAGACAGAGATCCCTTAATGTCCCCATGATCTAAATCCCAACATTCTTTATATAAAACATTACAAAGTCTATTATAATTAGCTTTCCGAAAGAAAATTAATTAGTTAGTTAATTATAATACATATTGAACGCAGACGGTGACCTACTTAAGTTGCTCAGCAAAATCAGGTTAAGTGCATGATATACATCCTCCCGAACAACAAGCGCCGAATAGATATGTTGGTCGTATCAAAAAAAAAACAAATGCAAGAGTTTACTGAAAGACTTACTTATTAATACGACTCAATTAACCCAAAAAAAGCTCACATATAAGCTCAAACACTTTCTAATAATATCAGAATGGAGGACAGGATCAAAATAGTATTGAAATTCCAGCAAACATCCGATAAATCACAGTTTATTTCAACTAACACTTGACAAATAAGATGTCGAGTCCTTTATATAAATACTAATATCATACGCCGGAGGAATGTACGAACAAGTTATTTAGATAACCTTGCCACCTTGTTGAGGACGAATATCTACAAACTCAAAGTCAATTTTCACACAGGAAAATTCAAACACAACTGGGATGGGAGATAATTTACCACAGAAAATGAAAAACCACACTGTATTTTATGTAGGCTGTCATGCGTATACACTCGATACACGGAACTAAACACTTCCGTGACCAAAACACTTTGCTTTAACCAAGTTTCAGTAAACACAATGACCGGATAACCAAATGATGACATCCTTAATGTGGGAATCTGAGTTGGATATTAAGGATCCTAATATTCTGATACCCAATAGATAAGGAATCATCAAGTTTTTTGGAGCCGTATTAATCCCGTTTGCCGCCCGTTGTACTCTGTACGCACCGATTGGGTTTGAAATCCACCCTCCAAAAACTTGTATTAGGAATACGCAAACATAGAGGTGACAGAAGTAACATTTTAAACGTCCCGACCTCCTCATTTCTCGTAGAATTTATCTGATCTTCGCCAAATTATGATCAGTAATTGTCGAAGCAATGTAGCATTCAATCAACGCAACGGTCATATTAAACGCGACACGCAATAAAAAGAAGGATTTCCTTGCCGAAATTACCACCAATTCCAATCCAGGAGCCACCTGACTTACAACGTGTTGCTGCCCGTTACTGGTAAACCCAGTGCTACCCTGTAGAGACTTCGAGTTATCGTTCTTTAAGCAATCGTTGCTTGCGTCCATCCACACTTCGTACATCATTCACGTTTTCTGCACTCTTATTAAAAATGGGGAAGCCAGCGCCGCCGTCACTAGCTATTTTAGGCAAAGTCGACACCTTCCGTAACGCCTTCTCTGCAGGACAGCCGACTATTGATCTAGTTATACTCCTAACCAATAACGTTTGAACACCCGCGCTTGTTACAGAGCCAGAACGAGTAGCGAAATTCGCCCCACTTTTCAAAGCCGATGAAGGTTCAACGGGGCTTGGACTCACTTTAGAATCTCCTTCGTTCGTGATACCATCAAAATACAAAGCACTTGGGAAAACACCAGATGAATTTACGCCTTCATTCACCGAAGACGTGGGCACTGTACCAATGGAAAGCGCAGCCATGGTCTGCTGCAGAGCAAAACATTTACCGTTTACCGAAGAACTAACCACCAACTCATTTTAACCATCACCCATTTGGACGGTACCAAAAACAGAATGAGCATCCATTTGCACGTTACTAGCAATGATGTTCGATGTAGCAGCCCTTGAGCCCTGAGTAGACAACTGAGAATGCATAGACTCATCCTCTTAATCCACTGACAACGTCGATGACGCACAAGTTGACATATTCATCAAATAAGGTGTTAATTGACCTATTGATATATCCGGAAGCTGTAACGGTTGTCCAGGTTGCCGTCTCGAGCAGTTTAAATATTTACATGAAGTAAACAACTCATGTATACCTATTAAATTCCGCAGTTAAACAGACCAAATCCTTCCTCGTTACCTCACAACCTGCTTATGTGTGCTTGAAGATTTTACCGAAATCCATGTCCCTTTTTCGATAACTGAGATGTGACCAGTACAAACCTATTTGATCTGTTTTTAAATATATCAAAATGTCTGCCACATAAGCACGCGGATTGAGGATGCACCAACGCCTCACAAAGCCAACATGCTAGAAATTGTCCCAAAAATGAGTTACGCTTATTACAATTACTATTGCTTTTAAATTTGCACTTATAACTGATAACCGATAACAGAAATCCACGCTTACACGATCAGAGTCTATTTGTATACTTTTGCAAATATATAAATAAAGGGAAGAAATCAGTCAAAAATTAATTAACAGTGCTGATTCCAAATGACAATACAACAATGAAAAAATTGACTTGTCTTGCACAGTATTTTTGTTAGCTGTTTAATTTTTATTTTGTAAAAATTATACAAATTTCACAAAACACTCAGTTTATGCAAAGCATACCACTTGTTTCGCCTTTAAAAAGATTGAAAATTCACCATACACCATCTGTTTACGAAGTTTTATTAAACTCTATAAACTTTAAATATATTTGGCAAAGTATTTGGCATTAATTAACGCGCAAAGAAACACATACAATTTTAGTTTTATTAAAAGCAATTTTATCGAATATTGCTAAGAAAATGTCATAATCTATCACCTGATTTATTTATTTTGCACGGTACAGGAAAAGTTATTTATATATCCGCTTACTTTTTTCTTTATCTGTTCGACAAAGCAAAAACGCATCTTAGTCGTCCTAATGCAATTTTTGTATGAATGTGTTTGCTCGCTAGAAAAACTCTTGTCTGGGACCAAAACAAGAGCTCGACTTTGGTCCTCACACTTCCCTCCCCTTCGGATAATGAAAACGGCTGGCGATGGACGAACTGGTGCTCTAATACGGCTTTCTTCACGCATATAATTGCTCACTTCCAGCCTTGATGGCCTTCTATAAAATCATACGGCTTGAGTCGTTGGTCCTATCATATCTCTCTGGGTCAGATATCGTAATTTCGAGTTATTTTATATTGATCATGGAACGGGATTCTATTCGTTAGGGGGATTACCCGCCATCGGCAGCGCTTGTTTAACACCAGTCGGCATCTCTGGCCTCTAAAATAGTGTAATCGTTCAACTCAACGACGGCCCACGTCGGGTGACGTCCACATATCCTTAATGATTTCGGCAGTCCCTTGTCGCATCTTCATCGATGAGTTTTGGAGTCGTCGTCTAGGGCAGGAAAATTAGCGGCAACAGGTTAGGATTGAGTCCATAGGGTCCATAACGCCCATTCTGGTTGTATGGAAGGTACTCTCGCATCAATATATGCCGGGTCGATGGGCGATGCTATTTTTCATTTCGAGACCATAGTTCGACCAGCTCTTTCCTTTCGTAGCCGGTTGTTTCGAACGGACTTAATACGTGATTTTGAGATTAGTCGTGGCATTCGTTGCGCGGTTCTATGGCTGCATTTGCCCATGTCTTATTGGTCAGAAAACAGATTGGCCCTTCCTACGAGAGGGACGGTCCGCTTATTGTCTCGCGTGACATCTAGCCGATACTTTCTGGTCTGGCACGAAAATGTACGCTCCAAACGTTGGTGGTGTCGTTCAAGTTCATTAGCCATTTCCAGCACTACGGATCAGACAAGCCGTCGACCTGAACTGCGAGTTTCCGATTCCTCCCCACATCAGGCTCCAAGGCATCGTTATCTCTTGAATCTTCCGAGTCCGAGTCAGATCTTGTGCATTTATAAAATGGATGACCGTTCAAATCGGCTTCATCAAAATTTAACAATAATAAGGTCTCATCTGGGTCACAAGTCTCCTGAGCACTCATTGGGAAGTCCGTCCGTATGTTGAGCTCTCCTTTATCTTTTTTTGAGACGCGTTTATGGTCGTGGGAATTTCTTCAATGACCAGCTTAGAATTAAAATTATTGGCCCATTCACCAAGATATAATATGTTCAACGTTCCTATAAATTTGAATACAGTCCTATCTGGTGTATACAATGTCTTAATCGCGTGGCTTTAACAATTGATATCCTGGGTATCTTCAGGCCCAGATGTTATCGGTTCCGTCTCCCTATTTCGTGATATATCTATCCTAGCCGACTTCCCTGGTACGGACTGGTTTGGAGTTGATTGCGCAGCTTACGCCCCTCCCCAAACAACATCTCGTGTCTTTGTAATGGAACAACGAAGGCAAATGTTACTGTTCCTTAAACTTTAGTCTAGCTTCTATACTCGCAAATGGGAACGGTCTTATGTAGATTTATACAAAAGAGCATATATTTGTGGTTAGCTACCGGGACGGTTTAGTGTACTTCGACAGTGCGTACTCTACCAAATGGTGAATCTCGATAATCTGTTGACTACCACTCTGTACATCAAGAGGTTTCCTTATATAGGAAAAGGATAAAAAATATTAAAATTTGCACTGTTATTGTAAATACTTTTTGTAGGAACATCGATATGGGAGCGGGTTCAAAAAATTTAATCATCTGCTCCAAATTTTTCATATCAGTTTAGTACGCCAACGTACTAATGCTAACCGTTTTTTTTTTTTTGTCGAGAAACTTGGAAAAATTCAGTTTCCTTTGGAATAAAGATTTTTTCAAATAAAGACTTATATACAAGTGGTCGCAAAAGTGGGTTTATCCATTTATTCTTAACGAGATTTGTCCTAACGCCAACGCATATCAGTGCACTATATTGCGCTAAAATATCTCAGAAAAGACCATCACATAGACAGTAATCAGATGGACGAACAGACAGAGGACCAAACCACCTTACATCGATTGTGAAAATGATAGTTATTAAGCGTTTACCAATTAAGACTTTCGCCTTCTTAAGACTATTTTTCACGATTTAAAACTTTCCAAACCAATGGAAATGCGTAGAAATAATGCAGCTAAACCAGATAAACCAGAAAATATTGCATGCTTGTATAGACCAATTAGTTTACTGACAGCATTTTCTAACATATTTAAAAAAATATATCTAGAATGACTGTTCCGTTGAGAAATGTCACCGTGCCGTTTCGTACATTAGACAATCTATTGAAAATAGAAATAATTGCGTCAGAGGATGTGTATATGGAAAAGTCCTTTTAAAAAGTCTGGTCTGAAGGTGTGCTTTTTAAACTTAAAAAATTTCCTTTATCTGTTCTAATTATATCCTAGTTACAAAGCAGGCATTTTTATGTTAAAGTTGAAAATGATAGATCCGATACATATAAAATTGAACTTGAGTGCCCCTGATTTTAAGTCCAATACTCTACACAATTTTCACTTCAGACCTTCCGATAGTTAATATTTTAACTGCGACATATGTAGATAACAGAGCAATCCTGTTTTCATTTAGTGATTCCATGAATGTTTCCTACTACTACTTTATCTCAACAATACTTTGCTTTGGCTGAACAAATGGAATTTTAAAATAAGTACTTAAAAATTTACGCATATTCTGTTCCCGCTAAATCACGGTTCTTGTCCTACGCTACCATTACTTGACTTAAAATTCAAAAGAGTCTATTGGCTACTTCGTCCAGTTTCTAAATTTAGTTTAAGAAATAAATGCATTTTGTACAAGAGTGCCCTTCAATCTATCGGACCTATGGCATACAACTGTGGGGAACAGTCAGTAACTTTAATATTGAAGGATTCCAAAGCGCTCCGTTTCATTGTTAGCGGCCCGTGTTTCGCTAGCTATTTCCTCAAAATATGTTATCATACGGAGTAATCACTTAAATCCATTGCCAAAATCTCTTATAAATGAATCGAATGAAATAAGAAGATTAAAGAGATATTACAAAATTTCCATTTAGAAATTAGTTTAAATTTGCTCCTTAGATTATTTGAATAAATTTTCTAATTTTTTATGGTTTCTCTTGCTGTTATTTTGTTTCCATTAGGGAACAATAACCTCTATTATTTATCTCTTCTTGCTATAACATTTGCTTAGTATCTTTTTGGGTAGAGTATAAATTTAATATGTAATAAAAACAAGTAAGAAAGTTATATTCGGCAGGGGCCAAATCTCGCATATCCACCGCTATGCTGTTTGCATTCTACTCTTCAAGTTCTTTTATACCCATATCGCTGGTGTTATTAAGAAAAAAATAACCGCCATGTCTAAAATATTTATTTTCGAATGAACTCGTTTTTAGGCGATAATATATTCGGCGAAGTTGTCCCACCACATTCCGCCACATTTTTAGGTTTATCCCCCACGTTTTGAACAGGAGGGGTCAATTTACCACCTTCATTTGTGCTAATTCCTAGGCACTTGATTCTTCTCTTCTACTTACGGCTACCTCGTTCATCCTATTCACTGGGGTAAGTATGGATAGCGTGATTAGAATTAGAAATTGTTATCCAGCACAAAACTTGCTTGACAAGTGTACAAGATTTACTTTAAGATGAATACCGTTTATGACATCTGTTAAGAACATGATCTGGTATATATATATTATAAACGAGAAGGTCAATTGTATGTAACACGCAGTAAACTAATACTAATGTTACTAAGGACTAAGAACATGCTTGAGCGTTCATTGTGATAGGGGAGGTAAATTAGAGAATCAAAATATTAACGTACATATATCTGTTTCTTTATAAACATGAAAGAATGAGTTTAGGTAACATCAAACAGGCCACAGATGACATATACGGCCATTGTGTATTCTTTTATGCGTAAAATAAACTGATACCGTGCAAATATGTTTGCTGTGCATTCATGTTGAAAATGTGCATGTATGCGTACGCGCATGAATCCGAGCAAGCAAGCGCAAAAATTTGTGTGTGTGTTTGAGATATAGAATCTTTGTTAGATAAGTGTGTACACAAACTATGTACCAATATAATCGTTAGCGTAATGAGTCTATACCTATACATATTTTTAATAATTCCTTGTTTTTTTTAAATGGCTTAAATTATTATCCATTAAATTCTTATCCGTACAGTTACATTTTACATTTTATTATATTGTTATAAAGTTCCACTCCTCGATACGGTTTGTATCACTAGATCGTGGATATTGAAAAGAAAATGCACTTCAAAGTTTTATTATGTTCCTAAATGTAGGATTATTTACAATTTATTATTTATTTTGTTTTTAACGATACTTTTTGCTGGTCAACACAACTATTATTATTCTTTACTTGAATGTTCTTTTACGACTAAACTGTCTTCCGCAAATAGTCTACTTATATACATTTTTACAAGCATGTTACGATCACCTAAGTTCATGGCTTCATTTTTAATCCGTTAACCTGCTTTTTTGCTAAACATTTTCCTCGGAAAGCAGCTGTATGACGTGCCGCGCATGTTCACCTGGGTTTTTCTCTGTCGATTTTCCTGCTAATTTTTTTCGTCGGCCGGCAGCTGCATCAGGCGCCGCGAATATGCACTACGGAATTTATTGCTTACGAAAATCAATTAGTTAGCATTAACTGGATTTCGGATTTTCGTAACAATATTAATGAAATTTACGACTCTTCATTCCAATGAAATTTTGTTTGTTTGATATTTAATGCGTTTCCTTTCCCGTTATTATTGGTAACGCTATCACTTATAAAAGAAATATTTTATTCATTATTATGATCGTTATTCGCAGGTGTGGATAAGTATGCGTGTTTGCGTATACATTTATGGATGTGTTTGCGTATTTACTTTTTTCTTAATATTATTTTTTTTCGGTTCAGATGTGTATCATTGGTTTCACTTTCACTGCTTGACTCAGGCAATATTAACAAAATTAAAAAATAAACTAGTGCATATTAATAAAGCTTGCGTATATGGTATCGATCTGTCCGCCTATTTACCACAATGCGGCAGCAACAAAGTGCAAGTGCACTATTACATGTACACATCTATTTTCATGCGTATACGTTTATGAAAAGTCGCTACCGTAGCAAGGAAAAGTAAGACTTGACATTCAACCGAATTTTAAACACTTATTACTGCTTCTCCCAAGGCCTACATGAGGTGGTGTATACCGATAATACAGACTTATGGAGAATTACAAAGAACTTTTTATAGATCTCATTGAAGTAAATGTAATTACAATGCAACTCTCCTAAATAAATCTTATAAAAACAGTGACCCATAAGACTTGCCTTCACTGTAGATATTGCCTTTGCCCCAACGATAGAATCGACGCAAATCCTGCAAATCCACGTATTTAAAATAACATGCCCGATTTTCTTGTACTTTTCCAAATATCTTCACTTCTCACTCGACGCTATTTAATGAGATGATAAGCACCCCTCATGCTCGACAAAAGAAATTTAGAACTTCGTTCGCCCCTCAAATCGCCTAATATGAACTGAGTTGTTACAAATATAACAGAATTCGACTCCCTAGATGAGTCACCTAGACAATTCAGTTTAAAGGAGGAAATGGGGAGGTTGTGGTTAAACTAAATTTATTTTCCACATTCTTGTTAAAGTAGAAACAACTTTAAACATCTCCGCAGTCTTAAATCTATGTGAATAGTTTTTTGGGATTAATTATGTTCTCGCACAAACAAGCTTGGAGTTTATTCCTGTTATTTGTTGTTTGGAAGTCCCTTTTTTTAAATCTCTATATTTGATAATATGTAAATATTTTCCATACTTAATCAAAATTAAAAATTCCTTGCGAGAGAAGAAGCAAAGTTACCACAGTCGCTGAATTTGGAAACTTCGCTACTCTCGTCGGCTTCGTAGCGTTATAAATAAACGGTACATGAAGGTACAATTCAAAAAGTTTCACTTCCACGTCCTTACGGAATCAAAGTACTGCTTAATCGGCTTTTACTTTTAAAATTCATGTGGGGCTTATTGTGTTTAGTATACACCTTAAACAAGAGAGAACAAATCTATTTGACTCTCGTTCCCCATCGATTCGGATGTAAAAGTACTTATCATATCATCGCTTCGTATAATTTTTAAAACTACTGCTTCAATTAAATCAGCATGAATTCGGAGAATAAATATACGCAACGCCGACGTTATTATAATAATCATTCTGAACTCAGCAATTTGCTTTAATCATATATTTTTTCGCGATAGCATTGTCTTGTTAGCATGAAAATCGTCCGTATGCTCATCTGATGTTAGCAAGAGTTTCAAATTTATCTTCTTTAACGTAGATTACGATCTCAACTATGCCGCAAAACTTAAAATTGTAAAACTTAATGTTATATAGGCTCTAATAAAATTTATTATATCCACCTGCTCTGAATATTGCCACGCGAATTCAAGTCGAATTAACATACTAATCTACTATACTTTATTCTTCATACCGATTAATAAAGCCTCATTTATAAGAAAAAACAAACATGCATTAAAAAAAAATAACTGAAACGATTCTAAAAGCCAAGCTAATTAGTGTTCTTACCAGTCAACGACGAGAATTAAAGTACTTGTCATGCTCGGAGACAAAAAAAAATCAACTTTAAGCGAATCGACTAAATTAAAAAGCTCGTCCTGGTTCTTCACCTAATTTGCAAAACGGATGTCCAAGATAACGAATTTTCATTCAAAATTCGACCAGAATAATTTTACAGAATTTGATTAACACATCTCCCGATTCAACAGACCAATGCCAACAGAAGTTTTGCGATCCTAATAGGCTATACCAAGATAGTTGTCTCTATAGGTATAAAAGTCAATTACCATCTTATATATATATAGAGCATGAACAAATAGCAGTTGCTTAAGCATCACAGACTCGGGTTGCGGCAAACATTGGGGGTTACATAAAGGTATTAGATAAAAACTATTGTGGTCACGTCAGTGATGCTGTACGGTCATCTTAATATGGGCTAATGCTCTAAGAATAAACGCGGCGAGTGGGTAATATGTATTAGCGCACAATCTTCAGCGATCGATTTTTTGTGACGGCGAATGCAATGCTGGTCGACTTTCTAATGAAACTGCAAGGAATCTTTTTTGCTCTCTACCTATTGCTGACTGAATTCTAATTGCTTCGCGAAACATGTGCACAAATTCGGATAGAATTCGGATACAGATTCTAATTATGCGAATTAAGTGAAACTAAAAAAATTGTGCTTAGCTATACATTCGAATGACATAAATACATGTATATGCGACTACAAATAAGATCCCAAGCGCTAAGGCCAAGAAGTTCTACGCACTGGAATATCGTGACTTATCTGAACATAAAGCTTAAAAAGGGGCAGCACGCAAGGACTGCTCATCGAAGCATATTAAATTTTTAGAACTGTGGAATTTCTAAAAGCCTTTGTGCGATAATGTTTATAGGCAGTTCCATACAGGAAAGCTTTTAAAGGCTTCTTGCGTGCAATATATAGCTATGTGTACATGTGTTTACTCTGTTTTATAGGAAGGGAACAAAAATTTATTAGATTAGCATTTTTCAATAGTGGGTATATAGTGAGAGCATTGCAGTTACTTGTTTGCCTCACTGTATGTTTGAGCTTCTTTAATAGCTAGTCAATATAGATATACATACATGAGTAGCTATGCATTGGTGCTGCGGAGTTCAAGTACCATACTAGTGTTTAATATATATACATGTAGATTTCGGCTTTATCCGCCCATTCAACCAACCCCTCATTAAGCAAATAATATCTAGATAAAATTATAAGTGCCAATCCATCATATATTTATAGAAATTATGAAGATGTATATAAATTATATACGTTTATAAAAACAGCAAAAAGTTTGTAATAACTAGTTCGATTGTTCCTAAACAAACACAACAATAATAAACAAATCAAACAGTAATAATCAAAACAGCGAGTCAGCAAACTTTAGCTCTTAACTGCAATAAAATGACGTAAATTATTATAGTTTTAAATACTTGTTCATGTTTTATAATTGGTTCGAAAAGTTTAACAACCAATACTTACTACTCGGATTCGAACACATTCTCAACTACAAATGAACAAATGCGTTTACGTATGTAAATATATAAGTACGTACATGCATAGGCAAGCATGTGTAGGATGCGCATAAAATTTTTATTATTATTGCTATACTTATTCATGCATAATTGCCTGCAAAAGCGCGAAATCTTTTCTACTCTTATTACAAAAAACTGTACAACTTTTAATCGCACATTATTTAAACTTGATTCGAAGTAAAGGCTTTATCAATTACTCATTAAGACCATAATAACAATTCGTCGATAAACTAAAACCCATTTGAAAGCAAGTCTACTTGAATATAGAAATATCGTTCGAAAAAAAATCGTTTTGGGAGATAACATCAATAAAATGGTTAAAATCCATTTTTCTACCTAAAAAATACGTACACATTCAACTTCATTTTATTATGAATTATAATATTTTAGATACATATTTAAAGTATATATTCTAAAAACAACTCTTATAAGAGTAACGAGATAAGTTTTTGAACTCTAAAAGAAAAGTTACTTCATGTCCCTCGTTTTTGTCTTTTGACGTCTGCAAAACGTCCGATGGTTTGCAAAACTCTTTCAACTTATTTTGAACTCCACAAACTTTAATCTTTCCCTAACATACCCGTACCAAATCGATGATTGTTTATTTGTTCAAAGAATTGTTATTTTTCTGATGATGAACTTTTTCAAAGTTTAAAATCGTGAAAGAACGACTATTTGCTGGACCTGGACGGGATCCCATCTTGTATTCTCAAAAACTATGCAATTGAACTTCATCGCAGCATGGCTTGCATTTTCAATTGTTTCCTTGAAACATGCAGATTTTCAGTTTGTTGTAAGGCAACTTTTGTTCTTGCTTTACAAAGGTAGTAATAGACACGTCGTTGAACACTATAGAAGCGTTGCAGACCTTAGTGCGTTATTCAACCTATTTGACCTCATCTTAACGTCTCGGCTAAGCCACGCTATTAAGTCAATTATTGCTCCTAGCCAACATGCATTCTTGGAAGTAAGGTCAACTACAACGGACTTCCTTCAATTTGTCTGTCTTCTCTAACCCTACACATTGAACGTCATTTACACCGATTTTAATAAGGCTTTCGACAAAATTAACCACAAATTATTAATACGGAAATAACACTACTTAGGCTTTCCGCTTTATTTAGTTAAGCACTAGGCTTTATTAAGCGCTGAGCGAGAGAATTCAATGACCCTTACGCTACGAAATGACTATAAATGAGCTTGGAGCGACATATACTGGGCTATGCCGCGGTCATATGGCCACCTTCTTATCGTTGTCATGTTAATCCAATTGAATCCGTACAGAAACAATTCCGGCTCTTTCTGCTACGAAAGTTAAGTTTGGATCCACATGTCCATCTTCCACCGTACGAAAATAGATTACTTCTTATATCCATATCTCCAGAAATTGCATGTTAGAAAAATAGAAAACGTGAAAACCGAGCAGTTACTGAATATATATAAACAACTATTACTAAAAACTGTGCTTTTTTGCTTTCAACCGTTTTAGAGAGTCGCCATTCTTTCTATCTAAACGGAGAAGAAAATTAGAAATGAAGATAAGGTAAACTGTATTTGCCTTAGGCCACAGCTCTTAATACTTTTCACTAGCTTGCGGACGATCGTTTATCGTTTATATTATTTCAATTCAAGCTTTTACATGATTTGGCACTACTTCGCAAGTGATTGTACGAATAAAGAACCATATTCGGCTATTTCGTCTGATGCATATGTACCTATAGAGCATTAGACTCTATCAATAGTTATAATACTAGGATTAAGCCTATGGTTTTGCTCTACACCACTTGTGGTACAGGGCATATTAAGTTAATGCGGACGTACGTAACACCCAGGAGGGCTTAAGATAGATATATCGATCGATTCAGAATCAGTTTCTAGATCGTTCTAAGCTTGTCTGTCCGTCTGATGTCTGCCCATATACTTTTTTATTCAAGCTGCAGGCCGCAATTTTTAAGATATTTTGATGAAATTTGCTACACTGACGTACTTTGGCCCAAGGACCAATGCTGTTGATTCGGATTGGCCCACTTTTTTGACCACTCGGTCGGCGTTGCCTGACTTTAAATTTGCTTAACTTAGGCGAATATGTACATTAAATAAATGAATCCATGGCTTAACGTTAATTTATCGTGCCATCGTCCGATTTAGTTGATTTTCGTATTTGTCACAGAGAATTTATTAAGGACGAATTTAAGATCGTGAAATTTGTAAAAGCACAGAAACAAACGAATAGCGAAATCGAGTCAAAGCCTCATATCGCTCAAGTGTATATGTACTTTAAGGAGTCTCTCGGAATTCTATGCATTACTCAGCTAACTACGAGAATTATGAAATGAATATACCCTCCCCTTCTACCCCAATTATAATGGAAAGGATAAAAACTAGAAGAAACCCCTTTACAAATTCATATAACCATATTTGTACACTTTGATTCACAGTTACAGATATGCTTAGATGTATTTTAGAAAGATTTCAAAAATTAATATCGGAGAAAATGGCGTCTGCAGCGTTAAAAATCTTCACTGTGCGCTAAATGTCTTAGTGTTTCTTAGTGTATCTCTTAACTTTTTGCTTTATTCGACTCCAAAGTATCAAAATCTTTAACGCAATAAAGTGTGTAATTCAATTTATATGAAATATATTAATCTTTTACGTGAACTTCAATTTGATTTTCTGCAATCAATAATTTGAGCTCTTGGTAAAAGTCTCCCTTTTTTCGGTTAATCTGTGTTTACTGTTTGTTTTGCTTTCGCTCTTTATCTATAGCGTCAACGAAAGTGAGAAGTTTAGTTTCATTTGCTAACAATTTTTTGTCGTGGAATCTTTCAGTTTTTTGTTCTTTTTTTCTCTTCATAATCTCCTTCTGGCGTGTTTCACTGCACATGGATTGTTTATTTACACCATGTCGTGTGAAAACAGACCCAGAATCTGAATGATTCATCTCGTGCTGGCTCTGCGAACGTTTCTGCCACGCAAAGCGTGCTGACTTAATGGCCGTGCTGCAGATGCAGTGCTGGATACCTCAAAAGGATTACGATGGTCATGAGGCCTAAATTAAAAAATTTGTTCGACTTTCGTAAATTCAGTGAGCACGTAGTTTTCCTGTTTGGCCTTCACTGAAACTTGGTTAAAACCTGATCTACATTCTTCGGAACGTTTCCATAATTCGTTTCAGGTTTTCAGAAATGATCGATTATATCGCATTGGTAGTAGTATTTTAATTTCCATATCTGAGGCAGTCCCGTTCTATATAATTGAATTTCCTACTATTCCCGACGTTGAATTTATTGCCATTCGAGCGAAAATTCCTAATAAACAAGTATATGTAACGTGCTCCTATATTCCCCCAATTTCAGATATCTCCATATATAAGAAACAGGCCGCCCTCATTTGTGAAGTGGCCAAGCAATCTAAATCTACCGATATAATCATTGCATTGGGTGACCTCAATTTGCCTCAAATCACTTGGCGTTACAGTGATAATTTTGCCTGTTTGATTCCTACTTCAACATCTGATAGAGCTGTTGTGTCTTTAACGAATTATTTGATTATAATTTAGTTCAATACAACCTAATTGCAGTGGTAGATTGCTTGATCTTTGCTTTGCCAATTTTCCTGAGATTAGTGTTAATCGTTGTCTGCCTTTTAGTTTACCTGAGGATCCTTATCATCCAGTAATGTGTATTTCCTTTCATTACAAGCGTGATGGTTCGTTGAACTTCTCTAACGTTCCAAGTCCAACTTTTTCAAATATGATTTTCATGAAATCAATATTTTACTACTAAAATCTCATCTGTCACATATTACGCTTGATTTCTCAGCTGGAAGTATTGAAAGCTTAGTGTCATCATTCCACAATATACTAATTCTAGCTATTTCTTCATCCATTCCAATCAAGCAGTCCCGACGTCGAAGCAATTGCCTCCCGTGGTTTAACAAAACAATTAAATATTACAAGAATAGAAAAAACAAGCTTTTCAAAAAATTTTCGAAAAGTGGGTCTGCTTGCGACTATTTCGCTTACTCGTCGGTAAGGTATAGATTTAATTCCGTCAACCATCAATATTATGCAGATACCTTCAATCTCCGTAAATCCCTCGCATGTTTCTTTCATGGCTCTGAGTTCTCGGCTGATATTGAAACCTCAAATCTCTCTGCTGAATACTTCCGACGAAATTTTTCGACTGCTAACTCCGATTTAACTGTTAACTACCCATGCCCGATAACTAATTCGGTTGCATTTCCTAATTTGGTCATTTCAGAAAAAGACGTTTTATAGAAGTTGAGCTCTCTACAGTATAGTTGCGCGCCTGGATCATGTGTACTTAAATCATGCGCTGTCGAGCTATGTGGTGTTATTTCAAATTTTTTCAACCAGTCCTTGAAATTAGGTGTTTTGCCTTTGTATTGGAAGCGTAGTCCCCTTGTTCCTATTCACAAAAGTGGAAGTAAACAACTCGTTGAGAACTACAGAGGACTGCCAAGTTGAGTGTCTTACCTAAACTGTTCGAGCGAATTGTTACTCACCATTTGGCTTTTGCCATGAAATCGTATATTTCGCCATTTCAACATGGCTTTCGAAAAGGAAGATGTACGGTCACCAATCTGTTAGAGTTTACTTGTCATGTTTTCAAGACCTTGTCTAGTGGTTCTCACACTGATGTCATATATATTGATTTTAGTAAAGCATTTGATATGGTTAACCATAACTTATTGATCTTCAAACTCCAAGCCTCTGGCTTCCCTCTTTATTTAGTGAAATGGATAAGCTCTTATCTGCATAACAGATCATTCAGAGTTTTGTTTAACTTTATCACCTCGGATGAATTCCCCGTGACGTCTGGTGTACCGAGAGGCAGCCACTTAAGACCTGTTTTATTTAATTTATACGTTAATGACCTACCCTCGGTGATCAAATCCAGCCAGATCTTAATGTACGCTGATAATGTGAAACTGTTTTCTCCCTTTTCCATAGAATCGCAATCACGTCAGCTTCAAATTGACTTAAATAATTTGGTTGCACGGTGCTCCTTGAATTTTATGAAATTAAATCTAAATAAATGTAAGAAGCTTTCTTTCTCAAGAAGGAACACATACATTACTCATTATTTCATAGATTCACACAAGTTGGAGGACATTGATTCGTTCATAGATTTAGGCGTTCTCCTTGACCAAAGGTTACACTAGATCTGCGTTTGATTGTATAAAGAGATGGTCTAGAGAGCTTGATGATCCCTACATTACGAAAACGCTGTACATGTGTTTGATTAGACCAATGCTTGAGTATGCCTCGGTTGTGTGATCTCTTCCTATAGGTGCTATGTAGACACAATTAAATCTGTTCAAAAGCAATTCTTGCTGTTTGCCCTAAGGAATTTGGGTTGGGACCCGATTGCCTCTTTTCCCCCCTACGCAAATAGGTTGCTTCTGTTATCCTTGAGAAACGTAGATTTATTCGTGGCGTTTCCTCCTTAATCAAAGTAATAAATGGTACTATAGATTCCCCCGCATTACTTGGTGGCATAAGTTTTAATGTCCCTAAACGCTTCTCTAAGCACTTCATATTTATGAAGCTTAGTCAATGTAAATACAATTATGAGCTATTTAGACCGGCCAGAATGGTTTGCAGGCATCTAAATGGTGTCTATCACTTATTCTCAATATCGGATTCTTTAAAGTCTATTAAAGCAACTTTGCTTAATAGGCGCGATTTGCCTATGTCCTACTTAAACTAACTTGCATTCTTAAATTCTAATTTTTTTTTTTTTATTTCGAAAACTAAATGGTGTTGTGTTGTTAACGTTACGGGTTGCCAAGCTTATGCACGTTTGCAATGGTTTAGGGGTTCACTTTCAATCTTGATATGTTCTTCTTGTGGGTGTGCTTCTGTGCTAGCTGTGTACATGCCTTATTTTTTCTTTTCTTTTCTTTCTTATTTATTTATATATCAATTATTATTTTGAGTTCCTTAGTTTTTATTATTCTTTTTTCATATCTTCCTATATATTGTGTACTAGCTTTTAAAATAATTAGTATAAGATTTACTGTTAAGATTTTGAATTCGATTGTTAAATTCCTTAGTTGAATTTCATTTATAAGTAAGTTAATAAATAAATAAATAAAAAATTTGATGACTTATGACTAATTTTTATCAATATTTGCTTCGTACAAATATAGTTAGTCATGTTTTTACGCTAACTAAATTTTAGCTTTTAAATTTTTGTATAACCACAACTTGAAAATAACCTAATACTCTTGCAATATGCACACATCAAAATATTTATTGATTGTACATACGTATACACGCATGTATGTATTTATATCTAGGGAAATTTGTTGGATCCTGCGGAGAATTTATTAAATTGCGTTTCCTGGAGGCTAAGAAGAAGTAACTCCTGCTCGAGATGCCTTACAAACCTAACGCAACCAAATGAACATACAAAGGGGTGTCGAGTCTCAGAAAGAATTGGAAGCAGGAGCGTTTATCACACAAGCAAACCTAAGCGTTACCGCAAAACCCTGCCAAAAACACGAAAGTATTACTTTGACAGTAAAAATCAGAAATTTCACACTCAATTGGTAGACTTACGCCTCGACGATTACGTAAACATTTAAACACCCACTGCACATGTCAGTTACAGGTAAATATAGGCATATTTATTAATATATTTATGTGCATATATATGTATATATACATTAAAACGTGTCGGCCCGTTTTGTTACTTATTAATTTATTTTGATTCCATTTTTAGTTCGATTGGTTGACAATTTCTTAAACATATTTGGCAATGCTTTGCTCTTTGTAGCGTTAATCAACTATAATATGCACTCTTAACTGTGGATTTCTCCTGTTACTGAAAAATTTTTTTGTATCTGAGATCTAGCGATCAATATATATGCATCATTATCAAACAGTTTTAACATAATTCGTTTTGGGAACCACCTTTTTCTTGATACCCTAACACCTAAAACTGATTGAAGGATATCATTCTAATACTACAGCAGACATTTTTTCTTCTTACTGTACACTAATCTCTTCACAATCTTTACTTTACGTTACTATGTTTCAACGGATGTACGTACACATTTTCTACAACATAGCTGTGTTCATTTGCAGTTACGTTGCAACCCCGTTAAATTTTTATTCGAAATGAAACTCAGTATCTTGTAAAATCAATTAAAGAAAAAAAACTTCACATATGATTTTTTATTTTACGGCAGAACCAATTTTTAGAGTTTTGAAAGGAGGACTATCACTATCTCAAACAACAGGCAATTACGACATACGGTATCCAACTTTCGTTTTTCACACGAACCGGGTATATAACATGTTAGGTCCTTCAATTGACGAGGGCCCTGATCTCAGACCGAAAGAAAGAAGGTGTCTTCAACGTATCTTACTTGGCACTTAGCCAGATGAGCATTTTAAAGAAGTAATTAAAACTGTTGTTTTCCGCGACGCTAAAGATCTTAAGGAAGAAACTTTTGCGCACCTCTCCTACGGTCGCCATTCGGTGAGTATTTAAGTATGAAAAACTTATCTAATATAAGTTCTGATCAAAAAAAAAATCGTAGATATTATTTTGCATATATATGTGATGTATGTTTGCTTGTCAAATACACATATCATTCAAAACTTCGCGAATAAAAACAAAGATCATTTATCATTCCATAAACTTTTTGCCAGTCTTTTCCTTTCAGGAAATTACACTAAACTATGGCGATTCAAGCAGTCAATGTACAAATGCCTGCACCTGCAAGTGATCAAATGTCGCAAGAAGCAACAAATGCAAA